>APFE030544580.1:0-11095 GCA_000404065.3 Pinus taeda | reverse complement strand
ATTAATATTTTCATTTTATTTAAGAGAAATGGTATTGCTTTAAACGAGTAAAGCAGCTAAAATTCACCCAATTGGAACTTAAGTAATAAACTTTTTTGTTAAAGGTAAATCTATGATCCATTTAAATTCACAAATTCACGTATATGATAAAGGAGCTATTAAGCATTTGATATAATTTATTATCCATTCAAATTATATATAATAAAACAATACATAGTTTTATTTTAATAATTAATCTTAGTTCATTAATAAGATTAAAAAGTCATATATAATCTAAAGATTCAAGTTATATATAATTCAGGATTCAAGTGAATGTTTTGGCCGACATTAATGAAAATTATTTTTATTATTTTTTGAGGACGCGAGCAAACCTACACATTGTTCATAGGGTTATACTAAACGTATGCACCTCTCGGCATGATAATTTGGAATTAAATAAATATAATATTTTAAATATTAAATAAAGGCTAATAATTAAGTTTTATATCAAGATATCAGGTGTGGGGAAGTTTTCAAGATTTCTAGTTTATTATACCACCGTGTGAATAACTTAGTTGAGGTTTACTCATTGTGATTTAGTTTTTTATTTTTATTTTGGGTTGTTAAGGATAAATAATTCTTGGCTTTGAGGGTATTTGGGGATTTTTTTTGTTTGTGTTAATTATCAAAGTAATGATAATGTGATTCAAAGAGGAATAAGTTAAAATTTATGATCTCTCAAATCAAGCGAGTTAGTTAAAATTTATGATCTCTCAAATCAAGCGAGTTTTTTCTTAATTGGTCAATGTCTTGTTTTACCACATCAAAAGAAAAAGGGAATTGAATGGGAAGGAAATTATTGAGTAAAGACTTTTTTTTTTTAAAACCTAGGAGTGCAAAATTAAAATGGGGATCTAAGCTATTGCTTAATCTCATGAATCTAATTGTTAGTGGATATTAATTGGTGTTACAACCAACATGCAAGTGTCAATGGTTAACAGTTGGACAAGATTTAGTGAAGGACGAGAAAGTGGCTTACTTCACATTCTCATATGGCTTGGCAAGTCTCATTCATGTTAATTTCATACGCATAGATGAGTTTCCTTATGGAATATGTGAAAAGATAAGTTCAATGTTCCATCTTGGGGCTTATCTTTGGCAATTTGGGTTAGTATTTATTAGGTATATCACTTGATAATGATTTTAATGTTTTATCCACCTAGCTTTTTGTTGTCTTTCAATGGGTGGAGTTTAGTTCAAAGTTGTTGTTCCGGCATAGTGGCTCTTGGACATGCTTGGCTTCCACTTGGGTAACTTCCTCTTGTTTAACATTTTTTTGCTAGGAAAGTCGTAATCTATCAACTTTTTTCTTTGGGTTTCTTTGGAGCTATGAAAATGGGATAATCGTAGAGTTTCTTTTCTTTTTGTGTCTTAAGAATTGGCCCTTAAGTTTGGCATTTATTTGTATCGTTACAAGGCCAAATGCCATCTTATGTCCATTTAGTTTGCTTATCAATTCTTTGGATTGCATTTGTTTGGAAGGTGTGGATAGGCCTACCATGGATAATGAAGATATCAATGAGGTTAGATGGGTTCTTCATGGGCATGAGGACATCGGTGAGGCCGACAACATTGAACTAATGATAATCTCCTTCAAAATATTGAGCTTGAACATACTAGCATAGATCCATTTTAAATATGGATCTAACATGAGCCAAGAGGGATCCAATTTCTTCACGTACAAATTTTTTTATGAGCCGACTTTATTTAAATGTTGTGTATAGTTTTTTTTTTTAGATTTTTATTTTTATTTTAATGATGGACGGACATGCTTACACGTCATATTGGTATGTAGAATGAGTCTCTCGGCTCAACTAGTGCCACTGATAATGCCAATATTATGAGCCTCCTTTTAATTTAGAAACAATGAATTGATTCACTAGAGATAAATTGTAATAGAGTTTATTGTTTGGTTATCTTTCAACATTTGGAATCTCTCTTTCACCTCCAGTAGTCATGGCATCGAGAACTCACTTCAAGTAGTGTAAAGGAATATGAAATTGTCCATCAACTACATGATCTTATGGAGATTGAAAGTCTATGCTCCCCTCATTCTAGGGAGGAGTTGGAGAAACAAGGCAATGTAAATTTCTAAGATTAGTTTGAATGTTTTTTGAAGTTATAGGTATTTTTTCTCAATATGTTAGGCATGCCACATGTGGAAATACTTGGAATTCCTATTTTGAGGAGTTTTTTATGTCTATAATTGTTAATATAGAAATATGTCTAGTTTTGTGGAAGTTCCATGAACTTGTTTTGTTAATATAGAAATATGTCTAGTTTTGTGGAAGTTTCATGAACTTGTTTTGTTAATATAGAAATATGTCTAGTTATATGGAAGTTCCATGAACTTCATAAAATGTGATTAATCCATAAATTGTCATGGATATTCCAATAGACAATTCAACCCAACAAATCAACTAAAATATATTAGAAAAAATGAAATCTACACTATGAAGGTTTATTTCTCCTTCTATTTCTGGACTTTTAGATTATTGTTTATTACATACACATGCAAATTATAATTTATGAAGAAAATTAGAACAGAGAAATAATACTCACAAACCACAAATTAACAAGATATAACCTAGGAAACCCTTTCAGGAGAAAAGCCAGCTGGAAGATGAAGTTTCTCTTCTCTCTTTCTTGGAATGGAAAATGGATGCATGTACAAATAAGTGATGTATGTGGCCCATCGATCGCTATAATGCACACATCCTCTTTTTTTTCTATATCCCTATCCACTCTCGGCTACTTTATGGAACAAAATGCACTCAAATAGAGTGGAACCCATTTTCCTCCTATTGGCTCGATTATAACACAACTTGATAGCCTACTAATGGTTAAGTTTGACTCCTACACTCTTAGCTAGGTTTACAATGGACTCTTCTAGAGTCTTTTTCATCATGATCACATGGTTAGCAACTTTTCCACGGATGATAGGGGATAACATGGCATCCTCTCGAATTATGGTAGTCAAAACAGGAAGGTCAACTTCTGAGTGACATAAATTTTTCATACAAACTTTGATTGAGGTGATTCTTGAGTTGTTGGAAAGGTATCTGTCTGTAGAATAGTGCAAAAAGGTGATACACTTAAGTGGAATTTTTTTATATAACCACCCCCTACACACACAAAAAATCGTAGTTTGATGCCTCAAACTCCTCTCAAAAGGTTTCAAAACCCAATTTGCTAAGCTAGATCTGATCTGAATTGGGGTAGATTAGTAATGCTATGCTAATTCCCCTCATCAGAATATAAAAATGTGCTTGAGGTTGTACTCCAAAATAGAAACTAAAAGCATGAATTTTATGTGTTTTTGCTTAAGATAGTTTCATGAAGAAAACTTAATACATGAAACCAAAACACTAAATGGAAGCATGCATCAAACAATAATACACCAGTCATTGATAAAAGAGTTCACCCCTCCTGGGCTACATCTCCTTGGATCAAATATGAAGGCTTGACCCCTCCTCATTATGCTCACAACTCTTCAGATAAAGAGTACATAAATGTTCTAACAAAAAGAGTGGCTTGTTTCCTCTTCAAGGAAACATTCTTCTGCAAAGAATTCTCACTCTAAACATATGAAAACCTAAAGTTAGTCATGGAATAATTAGCACACTAAGGGATCTCAAATCAAGACCCCATACTCTAACTTCCAAGAGCATAAACAAGTACAAAAATCCACTTGAAGCACTTAAACAAGTCTCTTTCTCCATACACATATAGAGGAAAAAAGAAATAAAACTACATCACTATTGTAATTCTTGTTACAGGAAACATATGGAGTCTAGAATACCCCTACAAGGTCATCTCCATCTTGGAACTCCTCCATAAACTAAATCAACACTCTAGTTGACCAGGGCACCCATAGGCTTCACTTTACAAAAAGCCTATCCAGAAGTGTTCCTTTGACTCTGAAATTTGTTCCAGTGAGTTCAAAATGCCCAAAAATGGTTATCTAGCCTCTTTTTGCATCCAATTTGGTCGAAATTTTCCTTATTTATGACTTCTGTCAGTGTCCCCACAATTTCCTCCTCTAAATTTGGCTTATTTCCTGTTAATTTCATTATTCGCAGTGTAAACTAGCAGTTCCGCCGAAATCGGCGGTTCCGCCATGAAAACCGCCTATCTCATAGTTAAGGTTGAGTGATCACATGCGGAGTAAAGGGTCCGATGGTTAAGGCTACAATTCCGCTGTTTGTCGGCCATTGCAGTCGGTCTTTGTCAGGAGAAATCCTTAACACGGGACTTAACGCATGAAAACATGTAAACTAGCGACATAACGGTCCCGCTGGGATTATTAATTGTAGTTTTGGATAAATATTAGAGCATCCCACTCATCATAATCGACGTTATTGCATCAGGACTTAATCCACACCTGGACTGAGGCTGATAACCCATGGCCGATGTGATTGCGATATGAGATCGCATTGCATCACAACTCCATACCCTGTCGGGGCCGAGGCTGATTCTTTTCACCGATGCGATTGCGATTGCAATATGCGATTGCATCGCATCGCGAATTTTCCCTTACCGATACTTGTTTTGTTCCCTTTTGTCGATATCCAATTTTGATTAGACCGCATCACAATTTCGATCGATATCACATCACAAACCTTCCCTTGTCGGGGGCTGATTCTTTAACCTGTGATGTGCGATTATGATTGCATCACATTGCAACCTCCACTATGACGAGGGTTGATTCTTTAACCTGACCTATATACCACTGCGATTTGTGATTTGAAATTTGTGAGGGCCAATGGAGGGTTGCCACTTGGCGCCTCCTAATTGGCTAGGAACTTTGCCACATCATCCCAATCCTGCCATGTTATCAAGTCAACCCTAAACTTTAACTGACACTAACTTCTGCATACGAGCTCGGATTTGAGTGTCGTTCACACCATTGAGTTCAGAATGACAAGATCTTTAGTCTGAAGCTAAACTTATCAAAATTGCGACACTTTGAAATTTTGACAAATTATGAGCTCCTGATCACTCTTTCCCACTAAAAATCTTTTGGTCTCCAAAAGAATTAAATAATATGAAACTGCTCTATACTTTGTCTGCATTCCAAGTATCCTACATGTCATTCTTCCTTTTCTTCCTTCTCCTTCACCTTTGTTCTTCAGAGCCATAAGCAAT
The DNA here is from genome assembly GCA_000404065.3 of Pinus taeda. NCBI lineage: Eukaryota > Viridiplantae > Streptophyta > Pinopsida > Pinales > Pinaceae > Pinus > Pinus taeda. The sequence continues at coordinate 5,908 of APFE030544580.1, read as the reverse complement.
GAGCTGACACATGCATCCTATGCAAACTTGTAGTACAATGTCTTGCAAATTACATGTTTCACTATGCAACAAAAGATTAAAGTCTTATGTTCTTCTTGACTTGTCCATATCACTATGGCCATCCACATCAGCATCCTTCCCAAGAAGAATTCCAAGAAGATTATCTGCAGAATCCTTATCAAGGATAAGATCCTAAAAGACTTTGTCAAATGAACCCAAAACAAGCTTCACATAGTGAATACTCATATAACTTGAGTGCTACACACATTTGGAACATACTAAATGTGCTACAACTCCTCATACAATAGTCTTAAAATGCTTTTTACAAAATGTGTTCAAGAAAGCATTTTGCAAAATGGAATGAATTTGACTCCCAAATTTCCCCATTCAAACTGACTATCAACAAACAAACTAGCATTGTAATGCTTAAAGAAAAACACTATTGCATATAAGTGATTTATTTATGAACATCACTTTTACAAATTACCCAACTATGGGGATATGCAACTAGTGAAAAATAGAAACTTACAAACTTCAGCTAGACAAATAGTTCGCCCATTTCTTACCCAACTAGGATGAAGACGTGGAAAAATTTTCTAGAACTTCTCAACCCAATTCCAACTGATATTGCAGTGAGTAAATAAATTATTTTGAGATCCTCTCAGCTCACTTGCCTTTATCTTTGGATGAGATTTTCTCCTTTCGGTCTTAATTCCAATAGACATATACATCTTCTCGATGATTGCTTTCCTCTTATCGCACTTATCTACACAATGGTTAGATGAAAGGAAAAATGTGCATGGAAACATTTTCCTTAACATGTTATCCAAATTCGAGTTCTGCTTTACATCATGAAAAGCATTTTCTTTAACAACATTCAAAATATCAGAATTGTTTTACCTTTGTTTGTTGTTGTTTGGCTTATGTTGCCTACGTGAGGAATTTGCGTGGCTAGAATAATTGTGCTTTACCTCTTCTTCGATGTTGTCATCTCTCTTTGGAGATGTTTCCTCTTCAAATCCTCCTTACATTTGAGGAACCATGCAGGAACCAGTTCTGGGTGCAAGCTCCAACATTTTTCTTCCTCATGTCCTCCCTTACGACAATAGGAACACGTGACCTATGAACCATCACTAGAAGACCATTCTTCTTTGGCGACATAGCCTAAACCTTCATATTTGGGCCTCTCTTTGGCCGCAATTGGATTTTTAATGCCCTGCTGATTTACTCCAAGGCCTCCTCCCTTGTAACCCATCTTGGTCAAGAGTTTGGTTACAATGCTTTTACTGTGTTTTTAAAAGGCTACAAATGAATTTACATCAATACTTTCACATAAGGAAGAAGCATGTAAATTCTTACCATTTGCTGCATCCTTTGATTGGCATATGAAGATGCTTTCGAATTCCCTTTTGATTTGAGATGTGTCCTCTTGGACTTTTTGACTCTCTTCTTTCAAGTCCTCGAACTTGGGTGTTGATTGAACCTCATTTTCCACATCATATGGACAAAAGGTACAAACTTTTCCTTCTTCCTTCTCTGAAGGACTTTCTACACTAGCATCTTGCATAATAGTTGTAGAAAAGCATGAAGATTATGGAGAAGATGGTGGTTTATCACCATTCTTGTTACCTCCTTCCCTTAGAGAACATTTTCCTCTTGGAGGTCTAGGGTTTTTACTTTGCAAATTGGTATTCCTCTCTTCATAGAGGACTTTCACCATTTCTGCCATGTCTAAGAAAGCCTTTCTAAAAGCCTTCACATCCTCTAACATTCTTGTAGTCTCTCCTCCTTGGGACATGCTTTTATTAAAGCTTCTACTACAATTTGAGGTAGAACTTGGTGGTAGAGATTGAAACAATCTTTCTCTGCTTTCCAAAACCTCTCCTCAGTGAGCTTTAAAACACGTTTACTTGCAAACAACAGTCAATTCCTCCTTGCAAAAAGAAAAAACCATAGCTCTGATACCAACTTGATCTAAATTGGGGCATATTAGTAATGCTATGCTAATTCCCCTCATCTGAATATAAAAATGTGCTTGAGGTTGTACTCCAAAATAACAAGTAAAAGAATGAATTTTATGTGTTTTTGCTTACAATAGTTTCATGAAGGAAACTTAAAACATGAAACCAAAACACTAAATGGAAGCATGCATCAAACAATAATACACCATCCATTGATAAACGAGTTCACCCCTCCTAGGCTACATCTCCTTGGATCATCTCTAGAGGCTTGACCCCTTCTCATTATGCTCACAATTCTTCAGATAAAGAGTACATAAATGTGTTGACAAAAAGAGTGGTTTATTTCCTCTTCAAGGAAATATTATTCTACAAATATTTCTCACTCTAAATATATGACAACCTATAGTGAGTCATGGAACAATCAACAAGATAAGGGCTCTCAAATCAAGACCCATACTCTCACTTCCAAGAGCATAAAAAAGTACAACAATCCACTTGAAGCACTTAAACAAGTCTCTTTCTCCATACACATATAGAGAAAAAAAGAAATAGAGCTACACCACTATTGTAATGGTTGGTGCAGAAAATATATGGAGGCTGGAATACCCTACAAGGTCATCTCCATCTTGGAACTCCTCCATAGAGTAAATCAACGCTCTGGTTGACTAGGGCACCTATAGGCTTCACTTTGCAAAAATCCTATTCAGAAGTGCTCCTTTGACTCTGAAACATGTTCCAATGAGTTTAGAATGCCCAAAAATGGCTATATAACCTATTTTTTCTTCTATTTTGGTCGAAAATTTCCTTAGTTATGACTTTTGTCAATCTCCCCACAATTTCCTCCTCTAATTTTGGCTCACTGCAAGTTAATTTCATTATTTGCAGCCTAAACTAGCAGTTCCACTAAAATCGGCCATTTCACCATCAAACCTGCCTATCTCGCAATTAAGGTTGAGTGATGACACGCAAAGTGGAGGGTCTAACGATTAAGGCTATGGTTCCACTGTCTGTCAACCATTGCAATCAACCTTTTCCAGGAGTAATCCTTAACACGAGACTTAACACATGAAAAAATGTGAAATAGTGATATAACGGACCCATTGGGATTATTAACTATAGTTCTAGACAGATATCATGTCTGGAGCATCTCACTAATCACAATTGTTGTTATTGCAACGAGACTTAATCCATGCCTGGACCAGGGCTGATAACCTATGGTCGATGTGATTGCGATATGAGATCACATCGCATCACAATTCCATACCTTGTCGAGGCCAGGGTCGATTCTTGTCACCGATGCGATTTCGATATGTGATCGCATCACATCAAAAACCTTGCCTTGTTGATACAGGTTATGTTCCCTTTCTCCAATATACGATTCCGATTAGACAGCATCGTAACTTCGGCTGATACCGCATTGCAAACCTTCCCTTGTGGGGGGTCGATTCTTTAACCTACGATGTGCGATTGTGATTGTATCACATCACAACCTCCAATATGTCGGGGCCGATTCTTTAACTCGACCTGTCTACTACTACGATTTGCAATTTTTGATTTGCGAAGGCTAATGGTGAACTACCACTTGGCGCCTCCCGATTGGCTAGGACCTTTGCCACATCATCCCAATCCTGCCATGTCATCAAGTCAACCCTAAACTTTGACCGGCTCTAACTTCTACATTCAAGCTCAGATTTGAGTTTCATTTGCACCAGTGGATTTAGAATGATGAGCTCTTTAGTATGAAGCTGAACTTATCAAAATTATGACACTTTGAAATTTTGACGAATTTTGAGCTCCTCATCAACGTCCCACCAATAAAAATAGACAGGTGAGTTTATTCCTCCACCTTTTCCGCTATGAAAACACCGATATGGATGAAAAAAACATAATGATCTAATATGGATCACAGTTCCCCATTTTGTGAGCCTTTTGGTCCCCAAAATCTTTTACTGAATGAGGTGAGGAAATGTGTCCTCTACCTTCTCTTGGATGTACCATTTAGCCTTTCCTAGAAGTTGTCCTTTTAACCCAATATGCCAAAGGTCATGTTGCCCATATCTTGTAGTTTTATACCTCTTCTACAAAATTGTATCCTGCATCAACTATACCTGAGCATATGGTTCCAAATACTCTACAGAAGGTAGGACTTGTTCCTCTTCTTAATCTAGCATGGAAAGCTCATAGGGTTTCAAATTCTCTACATTCACCATTGAGTAAATGTGCATGTATGAGGGTAGACTGAGTCTATAGGTGTTATCTCCTACCTTTTCCAGTATCTCAAAGGAACAATATTACAAATCCTTGATTTCTTACCAGGGCCCTACAACCTCTTCTTATTCATTTGTAACCCTACTCTCTCCCACCTTGAATGATCTCCTTGTTCTTTGTTGATCATGCATGGTATTATTTTTCTCTTGTGACTTATGCAGTGTCTATTGTACATATAGATAGACCTTCCTAATCTTCACAACAATTTTTTCTATCCTCAAGGAATCCCCTGTAATATTCTCCCTCACTCTTCCTTGCTTCCCATATGTAATATCCAACTGTGAAGGTGTAAAAAATCCAAAACAAGTTTCAAATGGGGACTTATTAGTAGAAGTACTGTGGATTACTCTATTATAAGAGCGTTGTATATATATGATATTTTCATTCCAGGTCTTCAAATTCTTCTAATTGTACCCCCTCAAAAGTTGCACCAAATTCGTGTTGACTACTTATGTTTTCCCATCTATCTGTGCATGATGGAATGGTGTATAAATCTTTAACTTTTTTTTCCATCTCATCCCACAATGTAGTAGAAAATGCACTGAGAAATATTGCATCCCTATCTGAAATGATGTTCCTTGGTATCCCAAGTGCACCCAGTCTTGTATAAAGAATAAGTTTGTTGCTTCTTCCCATTGATGTTCGTTTTACAAGGCATTAGAACACACATCTTGTTGAAGTTGTCAACTACCATGAATAGGTATTCATATCCATTCCCGGTTGTTAATAAGCATCCCCAAAATTCCACGGAAATTTTTTCCCAATGATGAGTGGGTACATATAAGGGATGATATATACCGGATTTCCTATTTTTGGGCTTGTTGGTATAACAAAGCATGCATCCTCTTAAGAACCTAGCTACCTATTCCTACGTCTTGGGCCAATATACATACCTTTGAAAATTTTCCATTGTCTTCCCTACACCAAAGTTCCCTATAACCCTGGAGGTGTGAGCCTTTGTAATCAACTACACTCACTCACCTTTGGGAGCACATAAATGATCCAACCTATAGAGTAACCCATCCTAGAGATAGTAATCAATTATGATGTTATCATCATGCACGTGACTTTGGCTCTACAACTATTGAAACGCCTCCTTGAAGTCCTCATCCTCTAAATGTGCCTCTCTATATGCATCATAGGTAAATAGCTCCATATGCATTAGTTTTCCTAAAGTTGTGATCATTGATGTGGGTTGATCTACATGCATATATGAAAACTATTAATCATACATGACACAATGAAACAATCACTAGTGGAAAATGAGCAATTAGTGACTAGGTGACTAAGAAAGTCAACCACTACATCTTTTCCAAGTGAAATACTACCAAAAATGAACAATCTTAAGTGACCGAACTAAAAATGACTAACATAAATCACTAATTTAGTCGCGGGTTAAATATGTGACTAGCTAACAAGTAATACAACTAAAAATGACTAACATGAATGACTAATTTAGTCTAAGAACAAAAATACAACTACCTAACAAGTACTACAATAATATGAGTCAGTTTTTTATGTTAGTCATCTTAATTGTGTCAAGCAATCTAAACTTACAAGTGATAGGGGATTGAAAGGTTATCCTTCCTTAAACTCTTCTTCATCCTCACATGGTGTATAGGTGAGCCAACTTTGCATTATTTATCTCTAATAATTTGTAATTTTAAAAATATATTTTT
>APFE030544578.1:73046-134249 GCA_000404065.3 Pinus taeda | reverse complement strand
AAATGGATGAGAAAACCTGTGGATCACGGGCTCTAGGAGATTTTAATGATGGAAAACTTGATAAATCTAAATGAATCTTGATTAATTCAGATGAATAGATAAACGCCAACATAGCCAAGACACGACCACAAGATAGAAATGATTGCAGACCAGTGCCTTTTATATTCAATCAACTGTAGATAAAGTAAAACAAGTTATCCAGAACACTTTACAAATATGTGATGAATAATGATAATCATGAATAATCAATATAAATGCCCAAAACTGTAACATGCAAGAAATTCCAGATTCAAAATGATTTTCACCAACTGCCCAAATCTAGATTTAATAAATTTTCTCCTATAGCCAATATAATTTAAAACATTATCGCACTTTGACCACAACAGAATTATGAAAATTTTAGATTTTGCATTTAACATCAAAAACACCAAGGAATTTATAGTTAGCGCTTCAGTCATTCCTTAGGCAAAATGTAAAGAAGTAAAACAAGTCAATGGGTTAATAAATCGAATTTTTTGATGGGCCATGGGCCACATTAAAATTTTTTAATGTTTAAGCACAAATCCTTTAATGTATTTTAACTTAGTCGCAATTTTTTTTTTTTTTTTTTGAAATTTTTATTTTATTTTTTAGACTTTTTAATGTTTAGGATTTTAGATTTTTTAAATTTGAGATTTTAATTTGTAAAAAAATAGAGAATCCAAATGCACTTTTTTTAATTTTCATAATTTATTATTTTTAGCGATTTTAGAATATTTATCAAAAAGGAAGGAAAAAAAAGTAAAATGTCAAGAAAGAAGATTTTAAATTTTTTTTAAAGTTTTTTTTAATTTTTTTAGATTTTAATTTTATTATGAAAATAAATGAAATTTGAAAAAAATCAAATCGAAATAAAAATTGAGATCAAAAATCAAAATCCAAAGTCATACCAAAAAGAAAAATCAAATGAAAACGCATAACCTAACCTAAGCCTAAGATTGAATGAAATAAAAAAAATATAGATATATGCTAATCGGACAAGGAAGGCGTTAAAAAATCAAATCTAAATTAATAAAAGCTTTAAATTCTAAAAGAATTAAACAAAATAAAAAAACCTTAAACCACCTAACTAAAGACTTAAAGAAATTTTTTTATTTTTTTTATTTTATTTTATTTATGAATTTATTTTAAAAATAAATAAAACAAAATTTAAACAAACTATAAAAATAAAAATCAAATGAAAATCGATTCATACTATATATATATATTTTATTTCTTTTTAAAACGAAAAACTTGCATTTAAATCTAATTATAAACCTAACCAAAAAAAAAAACGTAAATCTAAATAGATCGGATCAATTTAAATCTATTCAAAAAAATTTACCTACGCTAATCCCTAACTATGCAAAAAAAATGAAAATCGTATTTACGCTATACCAGTCTGAGCTTACCTGTGCACGTACCCAAACGCAAATCAAACCAGGTTGTAAAAAGAAAACGTGATCTTGTAGGTTTTGTGACGACGGAGAAGGGATTGCTTGCAGTTTGGTGGCTCGACTGGTAGATGCACGCAGGTGAAGTTTTGGCAAATGGACGTGCACGCAGGAGGGGCAGGAAAAGACACAGGACTGTAGTTTTAAGAAGCCGCAACAATGGACAGGAAATCATTCACGATGGCAGCATAAGATTTGAAACGAAATGCTGAAGATAAGTGGGGTTTCACGTGAGGGGTGAGAGGGTTGAGATGAAAACGCGTGGAAGAGCTCAGCTTCGACCAAGGAGCAAGGGAAAACCTGAAATTTATCGTAAATACACCCAAAAAACAACGTGAGTTTGCTGTGATGTAGTGTGTTCAGGTGAGCTCGCAGTGGAGGCGGAAGATTTGAAGAGGGAAATTGATTGTGCGTATCAGGGAAAAGTGAAGATGTAGCAGCTGCTGGAATGAGGATGTCCAACGTAGGAGAACAGGGTGAATGGCCAGTTTTGCAATTAATTTCCAGCTTTGCAAATAACTGAATCTGAAACCCTCAAACAACAAAATGGAGACCCTGCAAAAAAAAAAACTGATTGTGAGGCCAGATCTTGCCCTAGGGCCTAGATCTGACTTCCAACAAGAAATCTCTTCCTGAAACCTGCAAAAGAAAATGAAGCCTAGAAATGATATGTGCATAAAACAAAATCAAAACCCTAGATCAGCTAAACTGCATTTACAACTTTTGACTCTTAAACAGCCAGATTTATCAATAACAGCAGTAATATTATCAAAATTCCAGATTTACTATGAAATACTTCAGAAATCTCTGATGCAAATTAGAAAACAAACTTAAATAATAAACCCAGGATCGAAATTGGCTAGGCTCTGCAAAAAAAATGCTTGCGAGAATTGGTTGGTTCAGCCGAGAACTTCCCTAAATGCCCACTGATCTTCTTCAATAAGGGTTTCCTGCACAACTCACTTCAACCATCAATAAAGAGAGAAAAAACAACACTAGATCTCAAATGCAATGGAGATACCTGCCATTACTTCAGAAATTCTAATACCATTCAAACCCTAGCAAGTGAACAAGATACCTATGTTCAACAATACTCTACAATAAGCTGTTACTAATGGCTGAAAATCAAAATATATAGAAAATAAAATAGCTCACAGCACTTCCAGAGAGTAACACCAGCAAGATTCCAACCCCAAAGTCTTTTTTTATTAGCACCAGAAAAAGTTTACAAGAGAGCTTCTTCAGCACAAAACTCACAGATCCAATGATCTCAAATGACCCCTAGCACCCTATTTAAAGGAAAAATTCCCAACGGCTAGTTCGAGTGATTCACGTCAAAATGATCTCGATCGTCGATAAGGATCAAGATATCTCTTAATCTCATCCGTCGAATTTTTAATGCATTAAAAAATTGAAATTCTGCATTTATTTACTCAAAATATTATTATTTTATTATTTAAGTTATATTTATTAATTATATATTTTTTTAATTTTTTAAATTTTTAATTTTTAATTTTTTAATTTTATTTTTAATAATTTTAAATTTTTTTTTTAAATTTTTTTTAAATTTTTAATTTATTTCTAAATGGATCCTCGAACTTAGCCTTTGGAAAAAATTCCCTAGGGCCTAGGACTTAGGACCTAAGAGGGGAAAAACATTTCCTAACCCTCAAGACACTTTACATCATGATTTTTTACAATTTTACATCTCAAGGGGGGAAAAGCCCTTTGACATAGACCCTCATAGACCACCCAGTTCTGCGACCAAACATCATCTAGCAGATTAACACACTAGGATTCTCCTAAGACTCTAATGACAAAATTCATTTTGGGTTTGGGGTCAGGTTGAAGGAAAACTCTGTCGATCATGGTCAGTGAGACGAAAAACCTTCAAGAACGTAGATTATTATTAGAAAATTAGGTCCACCTAGGCAATTTACATACATGACTCACGTCTGCTAAGATTATTTACAATTCAACATGCAGACTGGGTTTACAACTTAATATGATCAAGTGGATGATGACTGTCGAATGGCACCGACATGTCGATCAAACGCTATCCCTTTTGCGAAGAAAAGGGGGTGTACTGCTATGGGTAGTTGACACGCAGTGGTCAACAAGCTCCATATTTTTTACCAACTGCGTTTGACTGAACTGCATGTCTTTAACCAACTGCTTTAGTTCTTCTATAATTTGCTTATCATTTTCTCTTTCATTGTCAACACTGATTTGACAACTTGTCCCTGTTTTTTCACTGTCATGGATTTGACTTGTAATGGTACAAGTGGATGGCACATTTTGATATGGAGAATTGTCTTGAAATCTTTCCTTGACAACTGGATCCTTCACAAGATCACTTTCATTCTGTTGCATAATTTTAGGGGCACAAGGCGAGCTACCTTGATAACCATATCTATCTGTAAAAGCATTGACGATGTCTTGTAAAGAAGCGAAAGAATCTTCAGGACAATTATTAAACCAATTCAAAGCATCACCCTCTAAAGAAAAGGCAAATAGACGCATTTTGACATCTTCATGATCATACTGGGGAGAACTGCAATATCTGAGTATTGTATGAGTAAACCTGCATAGATGCTTTCTAACAACGACTAAATCACCACTCGAGAACAAAGACAATTTATGAACGGCCACTTCCGGAATATCGTGGAGAAAATCAGTAAAATGACACGGGGTAAACGATTCATTCATGATGAATTCCCTGAAGGAATAATGAGGGACCAAATGGATGCTAGAGAGGGACCCCTGCTCAAGAAAATCAAGAGATCCACAAGAAGCAAGCCTCTAGTAGAAATTCTTGTAAGAAATGAAAGAAGTGGGTCGCCACTTGAACATGAATCTAGCTCTGAGATCCAAAAGGCAAACAAATGGATACAAGGGAGGGTTTCTTGTTTGAGATATAATAAATGAAGGAAGTGGAGTCGGGACCCAAACAAGAAACAAACCGAAATGTTCAGGTGCTAAAGGTGCAGATGAAATGATTAATCAGATGACGAAAGATAGGGCGATGAAAAGATCAAATGACGTCAGGAGATGTTGTGTTGCTTGACTGGCTAATGAATGGCGGAAACTATCAGATGATTAAAACGATGAATGATGAGAAAATGTTGTTGAAATGCCGAGAATAAAATGTCCTCGGCAACGGCGCCAAAAATGTTGTCGCACAAAGTGTCTAGGCACTGCGACAACGCTCAAAGTAAGGGCTGTCACTCTTGATCCTTACTCCGTTTAGACTCTCTCCTAGGCAAGTCAAGGGGGGTAGTCCCTAAAGTAAATAGATGAGGATAGCCTATGAAGACAGGCTCTAGGAGATTTTTAATGATGGACAACTTGATGAAAGTAAACTAATCTCGATTAACTTAGATGAAAAGATTAAATGCTAATGTAGCCAAGACACGACCACAGGATAGAAATGATTACAGACCAGTGCCTTTTATATTCAATCAACTGTAGATAAAATAAAACAAGTTATCTAGAACACTTTACAAATATGTGACGAATAATGACAATCATGAATAATCAATATGAATGCCCAAAACTGTATTACGCAAGATATTCCAGATTTAAAATGATTATCGTTAATGACCAAGATCTAGAATTAATTAATTTTCTCCAACAGTCAATATAACTTCAAACATTTATCTTACTTTGACCGTAGGAAAATCATAAAGATGCATTTAATGACCAAATAACACTAAGGAACTTTAGGTTTAATTTTTTTTAATTATTCCTTAGGAACTTAATTTGATGTGAAAAATAAGGAGAACATATCAAAGGGTTAAAAAATTGAAATTTTTAATGGGCCATAGGCCACATTAAAAATTTTAATGTTCAAGCGAAAACCCCTTAATTTATTTCATTTTTAATTCTTAAGTCGATAAAAAGTTCTAGATTTTTTTAGAATTTTTTTTAATGTTTTAATGTTTTAAAGATTTTTAAAATTTTAAAATTGTTTAAATGAATTTGAATGTTTAGGATTTTTAGATTTTTTTGTTCTTTAATGTTTTTTTTCATATAAAAAAATAAATTTAAAATCATAAGTTAAATACTAAAAAAAAGTGAAGAAATGAAATCAAAATAAATAAGGGTCAAATTTAAAAAAAAAAAAAAATTGAACTTTTATATTTATTCGAATTTTTATATTTATTTTTTAATTTTGATTTCATTTCTTCACTTTTTTTTATTATTAACTTATGATTTTAAATTTTTATTTATTTTAGCCCCACGGGGGTAGGCGAGTTGGTAATCACAATGTGGTGAAGTTCGTTAGAAAGGTGGGCTCTGTACTGAAGGTCACGAGTTCAAATGCTCAGACTTACCCTGGAGCTATATAGTGGGGTGGGCGCAGCTCCCAGTGGTTATAGAGGTAGTGGTCAGAATCGACCCCGTGTAATGTGAGTGGCGAGGTTGCTCTTGTGGCCGATTCCATTGTAATAAAAAAAATATTTATTTTTTATTTGAAAAAAACATTAAAAAATAAAAAAAATCTAAAAATCCTAAACATTCAAATTCATTTAAAAAACTAAAAAATTTAAAAAATCTTAAAAACATTAAAAAAATTTCTAAAAAAATCTCAAATTTTTTGGTGACTTGAGAATTAAAAATGAAATAAATTAAGGGGTTTTTGCTTGAACATTAAAATTTTTAATGTGGCCTATGACCCATTAAAAATTTCGATTTTTTAACCCTTTGATTTGTTCTCCTTATTTTTCACATCAAATTAAGTTCCTAAGGAATAAAAAAAAAATTTAAACATAAAGTTCCTTAGTGTTATTTGGTCATTAAATGCATTTTTATGATTTTCCTATGGTCAAAGTACGATAAGTGTTTGAAGTTATATTGATTGTTGGAGAAAATTAATTAATTTTAGTTCTTGGTCATTAACAATAATCATTTTAAATCTAGAATATTTTGCGTGATACAGTTTTGGGCATTTATATTGAGTATTCATGATTGTCATTATTCGTCACATATTCGATAAGTGTTTTGGATAACTTGTTTTATTTTATCTATAGTTGATTGAATATAAAAGGCACTGGTCTGTAATCATTTCTATCTTGTGGTCGTGTCTTGGCTACATTAGCATTTAATCTTTTCATCTAAGTTAATCGAGATTCATTTACTTTCATCAAGTTGTCCATCATTAAAATCTCCTAGAGCCTGTTTTCATAGGCTATCCTCATCCATTTACTTTAGGAACTACCTGCCTTGACTTGCCTAGGAGAGAGTCTCAACGGAGTGATTAAGGATTGAGAGTGACAACCCTTACTCTGAGTGTTGTCACTGTGCCTAGACACTTTGTGCGACAACACCGGGGACATTGGTCTTGTTGGAAATACTAAGATGGGGGGTGAATCAATATTTCTTTTCAGTTGTTATTTTTACTAGTTAAACCATTTATATTTAGAACACAAAATGAACAATAGGAATAAATGCTTTTATTAATATAATCTTTACAATAAATCAAGTACAATGTATATAGGGCTCCAACCTGTTGCCAAGCACCAACTTGGACTTTTTGTGAGGTTCCAACCTTTAGGGCACCAACCCTGTCTTGTCAAGGCACCAACCTTGGATTTAGGAGCACCAACTCCAAGGACACCAATCCTTCCAATTCTAAGGCACCAACCCTAAGGGCTCCGACCCTATCTAGTCAAGGTACCAACCTTGGATTTAAGAGCACCAACTACAAGGACACCAATCCTTCCAATTCTAAGGCACCAACCCCAAGGGCTTCAACCTTATCTTGTCAAGGAATGTTTTGATTGTATTACACTGCTCTCAAAATCTTCTTCACTGTGTTTTGTCAATCTACAACTTCACTGCTACATCAATGACAACTTGTCTTCATATGAAGGAGTTTTCACAATTCTTCATATTGACCAAACAGAATCTGTAAAGTTACCTCATGAAGATTTCAAATAGCCATCATGATCTACAATAATGTCTCTAAGACCCACTGATGCTTTTCAACAAGATATCTTTGATAAGTTGCGCTAAGCCTCAATGTCTACACAAAAAACAATTCTCTGTTTCAACCCGTTGTTCTATTTGCCACTGTAAGTGCTTCAGGAGTGATTGCTTCTCACTGTTCTTAGTGTTGCGATATCTTACTTCCAAGGATCATACTCACAAATACTTCAATACTGGTGTAGTCTATTGCTCCCTTCAAATGATGGCAGATCAAACCTTATTTCGCTTCACTGAATTGTTCTTGGAGTTACGATCTGTACTTCTTCCATTAATTCATCACACTTTCAAGCCTTTTAAAGATTAACCCATTCAGCAGAGTCACTTGACCTTCGACTTCCTTCTTTCTTGTTTGATCTTCAGCTTCCTCTGTTCCTTCAAGTTCACGAGTTGTGAACTCTTACTTCTTCTCTCTGTTAGATGCGCGAGATCCGTTACCTGAAGTGAAGCGTTTCAACTTGTATATATATGAGTTTTGCCGATAACCAAAAGACACGTTCATTGGGAGGAGAGGCCGACTTATGAGTTTGTACATTAAAAGATTTTATCAGAGAGGCCCTTTTTTTTATATTCATCCAAGGCTATACCCACATGGAGGTTCCACATTAATCGCAATTGCAACATTCATGAAAATTAGAGTTATTCCTTCAATCCTACAATCACAATTTTCGGGGGTTTGCACATAACATAGTGATTCCACTATTGCTGATGGAGCAGTTGCGATATGATCTTAAGTAGTTTTCAATAAACCCATTGGGTCCACAAACCTTATCGAAATCGGCGGTTTGACATCCCCTAGAAACTAGCAATAATGGGGATGTGATATTGTATAAAGTCATGTTATAGTGGTGCAGTGGGTCCGCAATATGATATTGCAATCAGAGGTTTTACCGTGACATTTATGACCTGCAATATGAAAGTTCATACGGCGGATGCAATATAGTATTAAGATGTATTATAATGGAACCATTGGGTCTGCAGTACGTATCAAAATCGACGTTTTATCATGACATCCTGTTAAGACTTGTGATATGAAAGTTTCGATGAGGCGGACGCGATATAACATAACAGTGTATTCTAATGGAGTGGTCGGGTCTGCATATCAAATCGCAATGGGGGGTTTTGTTCGGTGGCATGTAATAGAACCCACCGATATGATATGTTAACTCCTCCTCTGAACTTTTAAAAGGTTTCCACGATTTATTCCTTCCTCCGATATTGCTCTTATTCTTGGCATATGCGATAGATCTGCTTTGTCTTGGTTTGTCGCTCTTGTGGCTTCTCCTCACTCCTACGACTTCCAATACACTGCTCCGATAGCTCTTCTTCCAATAGTGCTTCTATGATGGCTTCTGATATTTTTCCTCCCCGGTTCCACTGTTTCTATTATGTCTGTATTCAATCCTTGGATCTCCATCAGCAGTATCATGATCAATGAGCATCAATGGGAAACCTCACATGTCACAAGAATTTGCCATCACAAACATTGCCATATTGACATCAATGACAACCTAGATTAACAATCTCCCCCTTTGTCGTTGATGGCAATATTCTTTTCCTTTCAACATTCTCTCCCCCTTTGACATCAATGGCAAACGGGGTGCTCAAGGACTCCCCCTATCAAACTGCTTCTGTTCTTTATGAATAGTAGATCATCATGGGTATGTTACTCCCCCTATCGTGGTGCTCTTCTTTTTACTCAAGATAGAAGGATTGTTGCCTCATCATCAGCTAGCACATTATCCCTTCTTTATGTCTCAAAAACTTGTTCATAATGCTTTCAGCAATGCTTAAATATGCTCCACTTCAATGCTTCAAAACAAACTCCAACTAGCCATACACCAAATGTCCAAGTCCAATTTTTTGATGCTTCTACATTGTATCCTGTTGTCTCCACAGTCAGAATTAAGAGGCCTTCACAGTCCGAATCAAGAGAAAATGCCACTGAAATTGTCATTCTTGCTATCTTTCTTCAAATCAGGATTACTTGGTATCTCTGTGCTTCTCAAGTTGCTGAGCTATATTTGACATCACAACGTTCTCCCCTTTTTTTTAATATGTAATCCGTGATTGTCTTTCAAATTATTTCTACTGGTTGACAAATTTTTGCAATGCTTCAATTATGCTAGATTCTTCCAACTGCTCTTGTGTCAAGCTCCATTCCCATATGTGTTTGTTTGTTTGAAGGTTGCCTCTATTATTGTCCTTGTTTACCTGTTCTCACATTATATCCCTGAGTCGAGACATTCAACTTCTATAATACCAACAACATAGTTATTTTCCCTATTTCTCTAGCATTGGATGGCCTTCTTTGCTACTCCAATTTCTGCTTAGTGATCAAGTGGAAAACATCTTCAGCAACAGTCCAAAGAATGGTTACAAGATCACGTTCTTCAATGTAGTGCTCCTGAGAAATGGTCTTTATCAAAGAATGATTGTTAATATAGCTCATCAAAGATTTCATAATGACCCTTTCACGAATAGCTTCTGTAATAATGATCAAGAATCACAGGCTCCCCCTAACTATACGCATCATCTCTTTTGGCAGAGTCTTCCCATCAAATGCTTAGATTGTCAAAAATCAGGTCAATAACATGTGTTGCTGGGTGGAGAGTTTAGGGGACTTTTGGATTGTATTTGCTTTCTTCTCCATACTTGTGTAACTTTCTTTTCTAGCATGGTTTTAGGTTATGTAGGAACCCAAGTTAAGTTACAATCACGTGCCATATGACCAATGTTATGACACTTGAAGCATTCTATGTTGTTCATGAATAAGAATTCATGATTTCTCCTGTAGAATTGCTTCTCGGAGATTGTCGGGGACCATAGTGTCTATCTTTGTGGTATGCCCTACAATCTTTTGCCATGTGTCCAAAGTTTGTACAAGAATAACAATAACCAAGAAAATACTTTGGTACCTGGGAGAAGAAGGTTTCCTTGATGTACTTCTGAAGTCTTTCTGTCTTAAGATCCTTTGATTATAAACATTGCTTCTTGTGTCCTTGACATCATCTGCATTTCTTCTTGGAATAGGATTTCCTTCATTGTTGCCTTGACTCTTATCCTTGACTTTGCTGGAACTGGGAGCAACAACATTTCTTTCTGGCTTCCTCACATCCTTTTTGTTTGAAGCATTATCATTCTTCCTTGAAGATTCTCCTTCATAGCCAAGACTTAATTTATCAAATGGGGGTCTTTGATGGCTAAGCATGTCATCCAAGGCTTGAGAGCTTTTCAAGAATTTGTCCATCCCTTCAACCTTTTTTCTGAGGGAGACAATCTCTTCTTCCAATCTTTCAGAATCATTATTCTTCTTAGCAAGTTGTTTCTCAAACTCTTCCTTGATACGTATTGCTTCATTTGATTCTATTTTAAGGGAGATGATTTCTGATTTCATTTTGAAGATTTCTTCATTTTCCTTAGCTAGACTGCTCTCCATTTCTTCCATGATCCTTGTAGCTTTACATGTTTCGGCCTTGAGAAGGTTGAGGTCAGATTTTAGTTTGAATATTTCTTCATCCTTTGCTTTTAGTTGGCATATCATGGTGTTTTTCTCATTTTCTGCTTCATCAACCTGTCCTTCTATGATTACCAATGCTTCCATTGTCTTCTCAGTTCCTTGTGCTTGTTTCCTTGCTTCTTGTAGTTGTGATCTAAGGGAGGAGACCTCTTCCTTGTATTGACCAATCTTTGTTTCAAGTTTGTTCAAGCTATGGTGCCTTTGTTCAAGGTGGCTTGACAAGTTATCTTCCCGTTTCTTTGCTTTATCCAATTGATTTGTCATGGATATGACTTCTTCATGATGCTTTCTTTTGCTTGCATGAAATTCCTTCTTAAGCTTGGCAAGCTCTTCATCCCTTTCTTGTACTTGAAGCTTGACAAGGTCAACTTTCTTCCTTGTTTGGTCTTGGTCACCAACTAGTGCTTTCTTATTAAGTTCCTCGTTCCTTTTTCAAATTGATAATCTCTTCCATGGCAGCCATAAGTTTATGGAGGAGATCTTCTTCAAAATCTTTTTCATTCTCTTCATCTTCTAGGTCTTCTTTAGCCTTGATGTCATCATTCTCATTTTCAGCTTCTATGATGGGTTTTGGATTTCCTTCTTGGTTTCCATCATCTTCTTGACTAGTGGTCATGGTCAATGCTCCTTTTGAGTGAAGGTCATGAAGTTTGTCCCATATACCCTTCGCTGATGAACATTTTCTTAAATTGTTCTTTATAGAATCTGGTAGCCCAATCAAGATTTCCTTCATTGCTTTTGCATTGTACTCCTTGGATTCTCCATCCATCATGCTATCAACAATCACTGATTTCCAGATTTCAATGCCTTGAATCTTTAAGAAATTCCTCATTCTTGCTTACCATATATCAAAGTTTCCATTGAACCATGGAGCCTTAACAAATTGATTGACTTCTATTTCAGTGGTAAAGGGAGACACATCTTTAGGAGGATTGGAGACTTTCTTCCTTGGCTTCGCCATTTGTGTTCTAATGATCAACCTTCAAGCTGTTAGGCTTTGAGTGAAGGAACTTGGCTCTGATACCAATAGTTGGAAATACTGGGGGGGTGAATCAATATTCCTTTTCAATTGTTATTTTTACCAGTTAAATCATTTATATTTAGAACACAAAATGAACAACAAGAATAAATGCTTTTATTAATATAATCTTTACAATAAATCAGGTACAATATATATAAGGGTCCAACCTGTTGCCAAGCACCAACTTGGTCTTTTGTGAGGCTCCAACCTATAGGGCACCAACCCTATCTTCTCAAGGCACCAACCTTGTGTTTAGGAGCACCAACTCCAAGGACACCAATCCTTCAAATTCTGAGGCACCAACCCCAAGGGCTCCGACCCTATCTTGTCAAGGCACCAACCTTGGGTTTAGGAGCACCAACTCCAAGCACACCAATCCTTCCAATTCAGAGGCACCAACCCCAAGGTCAGAGTGTCCTTTTGAACTGTTATCTGAATCATTGTCAAACACAGGTCCGAGCTTTTCAATAAATAACCCAGTCAACCGAATGTTCGACCTTCGGCTTCCTTCTTCTTTCGCTGGACCTTTCGGCTTCCTTATTCGCTTGCTCGACCTTCGGCTTCCACTTTTGTTCGCTCGACCTTTGGCTTCCTTTTTCTTCTGCTGGACCTTTCGACTTCTTTCTTCGCTCGCTCGACCTTCAGCTTCCACTTTCGTTCGCTCGACCTTTGGCTTCCTTTTTCGCTCGCTCGACCTTCGACTTTCTTTCTACTGTTCCTTCGGCTTCCTCTGTCTCTTCAAGTTCACGAGTTGTGAACTTCTTTATGCTCTATTTTTATGCCCGAGAGAGATACTCAGAACTGAAGCATTTTAACTCGTTTTTATATGAGTTTCACCAATGACCAAAGGACACGTCTATTGGAGGGAGGCCGACTTGTATATTAAAAATATATATCGAAGAGTCTTTTGTCCATAGACTTGATTATTCATGGAAACCATATAAGAGCTGCTATACCCACATGGAGGTCCCACATGCCACGTCATCACCTTTAATCCTGTAATCACAATTTCATGAGAATTGGAGTCATTCCTTTAATCCGCAATCGTAACTTCACAAAAATCGGAGGTTTTACAAGTGTGCACATGCTTTGTCTTCCAATGGAGCGGATGCGATATTCAATGAACTGTTTTTAATCAATCCATCGGGTCCACAATATTATCACAATCGGCGGTTGGGTTCACAAGTCTTATCGCAATCAGCGGTCCGACAGTGACAACTCTTATGATTTGTGTAACTTCCTCGATATCTGGAGGCGATACTACATAAAGGTATGTTCTAATGGAGCTATCGGGTCCGCGTATTATATCGCAATCTATGGTTTGCGGGAATTCCACTGGCACACGAATTAAAATGGCCTTAACTCCCGCAGTTGACTGTGATCTAAGAGTTGAATATGAGATCGACGGCTAGGATTGAGTGCAGGACTTCAACCACGATCAAGGAAATCAGTACTTTCCCTACCCCTGCAGTTGATAATCATCGTCGATCTAACAGATCTGTCGATCTAACGATCCAGATCTATTTCTTTGCCATTCTTCTTCCACAAGCACTTGGGTTTGATCTCAACCGTTCATTTCTTGACTCCATTATATTGCAATCGGGGGTTTGAGCAGTGGTTACATAACTTAATATAATAGAACCACCGATAAAGTTCCTCCGATATAAATTCTCTGATGCAGTGTTATTACATGGTTTTATTCTTGGGTTCTTGCTCCTATGACTTCTCTTCACTCTTCCGCTCTTCCGATAGCTGTTGCTCCTATGGCTTATGTTCTTGTGACCTACGATAACTCTGTTTGTGGCTGCTTAGATGTTTTCTTCTTTACTCCTCCGATATCGCTGTTGCTCTTTGTTCTTTCGATAACACTTACCCTTGGGCATATGCGATAACTTGCTTCCTTGATGGCTTCTGATGAACTCTTCCTCTTATTTGTTGGCTTCATGGCTTCTCCTCTTTACACTTTCTCTTTCTCTTCTGATGGCTTTTGATATCTTTCCTCCTCGGTTCCACTATTTCTATTATGTTTGTATTCAATCCTTGGATCCTCCATGAGCAGTATTATGATCAATGGGCATCAATGGGAAACCACACATGTCACAAGAATTTTCCATCACAAACATTGCCATATTGACATCAATGACAACCTAGATTAACACAAAAGACATGGATCAAGCCAGATCTAATCTTAGCTGTTCATTAGGGACTTAATCTTGGCCATTGATATGTCAACTGAAAAAGTATTAGAAGAGGCTTGAGGGTCACTTGGAGAGCACACCAGATGATCAGTCATTCTATTCTCTAGAGCGGGGTTTGCTAAGATAGATAGAATCAGTGATTAGAGTTGCAGCTGAGGGTTAGTGAGTACAGAGAGACAGAGAGGCAGAGGTAGTGCCGGGAGATCAACGCAGGAGCCAGAGAGTGATGCAGTAGCAGCCAGGGCTCACGCAGGGCCACTGCAGAAGCAGTGTGGAGCTGCGCAGTGCTTCAGAGAGGCCAACGTTGCTGATGCAGAGGGCGAAGAGGCTGACACATGGCCTCCTGACGCTGACGTAGGCCCATTCAGGGTGACGTAGGGCGAACGCTGGGCAGAGAGAGGTTGACGCAGTCCAGAAAGGCAGACACTGGGGTTTCTGGGGAAAATTGGACATGAGGCGCTGCCAGAAGGTTTATTCGGGGTTTCAGCTGGGACATTTGTCTCAAACTGAGAGGTACTACTGCCAAGAAAATTCTCTATTGGGTAAGTCGGATTTGGCACCTAGATTGTACTCTGAAATTGCTTAATAAGAAAACCCTCAGATAGCTGCACCGGTTTTCCCGCATTGGGTTTTTCCGGGGACAGTGGTCCAAAAATAACAGTGTCATTTTGTGTGCTTGTTTCTATTTCCTTCACTGGATGATCTGTAATATGTTGAGCATGCACTAGTGTTTATTTTCAGTATTTACATTGTAAATAACTTGTTAAGTAACAGAACAAGTAGGTAGGAATAAATCAGTGAAGTGCATGGAGGGTTTCTAACTGGTAGACTTAGAAACTTCAACAACCTCTTCTCCAGAGGTGCATGACCACTCATGGAACAATCCTCGTCATCATCCTCCTTGTCTTCTTTCGTTGGAGCAGCCTTCGAGTCAGACCTCTCTTCGTTGCCCTTCTTCTGAGGGCATGGAGTGGTGAAATGTCCCAGTTCCCCACGTCTGAAGCATTTGACTTTGGTTATGTCTTTCTTTTTCCTTCTCTTCCTCCTTGATTCTGATTCCTTTGCTGCTACTTGCTGCCTTGGTTAACTGCTTGATCTCTTCCTATCGAAGAGCTGCCCACATCTCCTCCTAGTTGGGGAGAGAAGCCCTGCCCAAGATGCTCTGGACAAAGGTCTCCCAGTGTTCAGTGACTGCATTCAGGGCGGTCCTGACCATGAACTCAGGATCTGGTGTAGACCACACGAAAGTCAACTGGTCTCGAATCCCTTGCAACCTAAGAAGGAAGGGATCAATTTCTTCTCCCTTCAACATCTGATACTATCTTAGCTGGTTCTCAAGCAACAGTCTCCGTTGGACAGAATTTCCCTCATACAAGGTGGTCAAGGCTTCCTAGACCTCCCTTGATGTTTCCTTTTCAACAATATGTGGGACCACATGATCCTTGACCCCATCCAAGATCATGCATTTCGCCTTTGCTTGAGCCTCCTCGTATTTCTTGAGAGGATCAACATCGATTGATACAGCCACCACTTTCAAGGCATAATCCTTGATGCGATTCTTGTCCAGGACTACCAGGATCTTGGCCTTCCAGATGACAAAGTTGGATTCTCCATCCAATCTGTCCTAATCCCTCAACCATTAACTGCCATCTTTCCTCAAATAAGTGTATAACAGGTTCTCTTCTCCCTCTCTTATTGCTGCCCCAGCAAGACTCCAATCTGGATTTCTTTGGCACTAGAAATCCTCTAAGGAACAAGTTCTTTCTAGACTCCCTCTGAGTCCTGATTTCCTTCACGGAAATCCTCCCGCCAAATAATGTCGAATCACCCCTTCTCCAATCCTCCTTTGCTGCTGCTCAACAACCCAGACTTAGATTTCTTTTGGCAAGAAATCTATCAAGGTAGTGACCCTCTGTACCTCAATTTCGTCTCCACAAACAGTGTTTTGCAACAACAGTAACAACATCCCACCAACACCACAAATCAAACCTGCACTGCTCCTACTGCCTCGACAATTGACTGATATGAGCCACTCAGGCTCTGCGCTGGCCCAGAGAGCTGACGCAATCACTGCGTGAGCTCCTCTCGGCTACTGCGTCTCCTCCTCCTGGCTCAGAAAGCTGATGCAGGCACTGGGTGAGCTTCTGTGTCACTCCTTTGGTACTACACCTCTTCAGTTGCTCCTCTGGCTCTGAAACAAAGCTATCACTCCGCACAACTGCCTCTTCTGCAGCAGATTTGTTGGATCTCCCAGCTGATAGCTTCAGTGTCCTATGATCTGTAATGCTCTGATACCATGTGAAGATTTCTGAATCTATACAAACATAAATCCTAATGCAGTCACTGGTTTAACATCTACTTGCCATTTCATTTAACAAGTTATTTAATTACATAAACAATGATGTAAAACACTACCACAGACTACACTGACATACAAATCATAAAATGAAATGATAAAACACTTAAGGGACACCGTTATTTTTGGACAACACGTCCCCGGAAAAACCCAATGCAGGAAAACCGGTGCAACAGATAGAGGGTTTTTTATTATTAAGCAAGCAGAATTTGAGTACAACAGGTTGCCTCTCACACTGGCTAAACTTACAGAGAAATCACGACAGCAAGAAATACATACGAGGGTTTACCTCGTTCTCCAAGTCACCGCTGATCCACTGAGTGGCCTGACTCCAACAAACGTTGTGAAATCCCAACGCAATCCCTGCTTGGACCAACGTCTTGCCTCTAGGAGACTGCGTCACCCTTTCTGCTGGATCGATTTGCTGGAGGAAGACTACTGTTCAACCCTACTGGCTTAGAACTTTGCTTCTCCGACAAAATGTCAGACTTCTGACAAATATCCTGCATTACCACTACAAGAGACCCTCCTGGACCGCGCCAACATTGCGTGAGCCCCTCCTGGGCTGCGTAGGCTTCTGCGCTGCCTCTCTGATGCTATTTTTGCCTCTCTGCCACATACTCTTTGGCTCGGAACTCCTTTCCGATCCAAATCTCTGCTTTTGCCCCTCACTGCAACTCAGGTCAGTAGTTCGATTTTCTCAGCAAACCACGCCCTAGAAAAATTGAACTGATTTGATCAACTTGGTATATCTCCAACTAACCCTCAAGCCTCCTCTTATAATTTTCCTGTTGATGAATTAACGGTCGAGATTAAGTCCCTAATCAACGGCTAAGATTAAAACAGACTTGATCCTCGTCTCCTAGAAGCTCCTCATCCATATTTTTATTAATACCCATTAATATTTTTATTTTCCTATGTTTAGACTTAGGAACCCCATTAAAAGTATTAATTATTTTAATAACTCACAATCTGGGTGGAATTTCTCCAAACGATTTTTGGGTCTTGGAGATCTTATGTATTTTAGCTCCTCCACAAACTTTTGGAGCTAGAGCACATCCGATGCTACCCAAAATCAACAAATAATTGGCTCATTCTCCACCATTAGATAGTAGAGATTGGGATCAACATCACTTTTGATGAATCCCAATTGCTACAAGTAACTATCAATCCGACCATACCATGCTATGGGTGCCTACTTGAGCCCATACAGGACTTCCTTTAACCTGCATACATGAGTTCTCTTTTCATGAGTCTCGAAGCCTTCAGGATGTTCTATATACACCTCTTCTTCTATCACCCCGTTCAAGAATGTTGTCTTGACATCCATCTGGTGAATCTCCCATCCCATTTGAGCTGCTAGGGATGCAACGGATTTGATAGAGGTATATCTAGCTACTGGGGCGAAGGTCTCCTCATAGTCTATTCTTTCCTTTTGTGCATATCCCTTTGCCGCAACCCTAGCCTTATACTTCTCTATACTGCCATCTGCAGCGTACTTGATCTTGTAGATCCACCTTGATTCTACAACTGATCTATCCTCTGGTCTAGGTACCACTTCCCAAACATCATTCCTCATGATAGAACTATACTCTTCTACCATGGCATCCACCCAAACTTGGTGTTGTACGACTTCCTAAAAATTGGAGGGTTCTTCAACCTGTGCTACCAAGGCTTGGTACTTGTCAGGCTGTTTACGCTGCCTCTTGTCGTTTCTAGGAGCTCTGACAAACTCCTTTGCGTCCCTCAGCGTCTGCCGTAATTCCCTGCTGGTTCTACCACTGGTCGTGGGAGGCTCAATCAAATCCTCCTCCTGTTCCTGCCGTTCCATCTGCTGAGAACTACCTGGATCTCCTATTGCTGAGGAAATACTGGTGCTGGTTACGGTACTCGATCCTGATATTTGTCCTCCTGCTTGTCCTTCCTGCTGCCCCTGCTGTTGTTGGACTAATGGAACATCTGCTGACTGATCTTCTGTTGGCATCTCTCGAGATTTCCTGAAAGCTCTATCTTCCATGAACTTTGCTTCTCGTCTTACTACAATTTTCTTGCTGCTTGGAATGTAGATTCTGTATGCTTTTGAGGTCTCGCTATACCTTACGAGATACCCATTTTCTGCAGTCTGATCCAGTTTACTACGCTTCTCGTCTAGAATGTGACAATATGCCACACTTCTGAATATCCTGAGATGATTCACCTCCAACTTTTTCCCTGTGAAGACTCCTTCAAGCATTTTCTTCCCCAATGCTTTGTGAGGAGTTCTATTCTGGATATACACCATTATGTTGAATGCCTCTGCCCATAAGAATCTAGGCAAGTCCTGGTGATATAACATAGCCTTTGCTACCCTCACGATTGTTCTATTCTTCCACTCCGCTTATCCATTCTATTGTGGATTGTGTGGAGTTGTCCACTCTCTTTTGATGCCCTCCTTTGCACACAAATCTGTGGAGTTTTTATCCATATATTCTCCACCATTATCTAAACGCAATACCTTTATCTTTTTCCCTGTCATGTTTTCTACGAGAGCCTTAAACTCTCTAAACCGATCAAAGACCTCATCCTTGGTCTTTAAGAAATAGAGCCAGTTTTTTCTAGAGTGATCATCAATAAAGGTGACAAAGTACTTGCCACCGCTAAGAGCTTTCGTGGACATCGGGCCACAAATATCTAAGTGTATCAATCACAACACGCCTCTTGCTTTGTTGTCACTTCTGGGAAAAGTTCCCTTAGCGTATCTCCCTAGTACTCATCCTTTGCATACATCATCATGCTTAGTACTGAGGATTGAAACTCCTGTAACAGTCTCTTTGAGCATCCTCAATGCTCCATGGTGTAAGTGTCCCATTCGCCTGTGCCATAGTTCATTCTATTCCTTTTCACCATTATGATTACTGCCTATCAGTGCCATTGGAGATTCGAGCTGCAATCTATACAATATGTTGCTTTGAGCTCCAATTTGTCTCATCTTCTTCCAGCTGGGATGTTTGAAACTTTGACATACACCTTCCTTCTAATGAAGTATACATCGTACCCCTTGTCTTGTAATTGGGACACTGAAATTAGATTCATTCCTAACCCCGACACATGCAACACATTAGTGTTGATCTTTGGTAGCATCGGATGTGTTTAAAGTCTCAAATTTTGCAAGGAGGCTTGGGCACCTGTATTCGAAAGAACTTAGAAAGCGATTTGAGAAATTCCACGCAGAAACAATTCTATTAAAATAATTAATTATAGAAAATAAAATAATTAATAAGTATTAATCTAACTGTGGGTGTAACTTCTAGAAGAAGACGAGGATCAAGCAAAAATTATCTTAGCCATTGATTAGCTTCTAATCTGGGCCGTTGAATTTCAATGAAGAGAGTATTTAAGGAGGCTTGAGGGTCATTTGGAAAGACACAGAGAGTGAGTTCAGAAGTTCGATTTTTTGAAGCAGAGCAGCTGCCTGGAAAATTTCGACAGTGAGCTTTTGTAGAGAGGGGCAGAGGGAGTTTTGTCCGGAGGACCTTCTTCGGAGCCAAGGATACTCAACAAAGAGGCAGAGAGACACATAAAGGAGGCAACACAGAGGCCAGAGAGGGTGACGCAGAGCCAGGAAGGGCTCACGCAAGCCCCAAGCAGAGCGTCGCAACAACTTCCAGCAGAGAGGTTCGAATTTCCTGAGGGAGCTGATGTTTCTGGGCTGGGAGGGCTGGAAAAAGCTTTTGAAGTTAGATCGATTCTCAGTTGAGCTGACGTAGTGACTTAGAGGCTGACCCAGGGCCCACGCAAGGGTAGCGTAGAAGTAGGCAGGAAACTCGTAGTTCAACTGCCGGATTAGCCGAGACTTGCAGTGTAAAGTGAGGTAATCTCACCAGTTTCTTTCGCTAAGTGATTTTCTCTGTAACTGGATTTCCGGGAGGGTATCCAGTAGTTGTACTTAGAAATAATTCAACTTAATAATAAAAGCCCTTAGATTTGTTGCACCGATTTTCCCGCATTGGATTTTTCCAGGGACATTTGTCCAAAAACAATTGTGTCATTTGTGTGTATCTTTCTCTATTGTTCAGTTTCTTGTTTCGACGTATTATTTAAATGGTGTAGGCTGCAGTGTATGTATTTCGATGTTTGTCATAGGAAACTGCAAATAACTTGTTCATGTAAATCTAACAAGTAAAAGAAATATCATAAGTGTTGTAGTAGGAATTCCCGGGTTTAAGGAATTTTCACATGGTATTAGAGCTAGTGCAGGTGAAGCAAGAAGAACAATGCCAGAGAACCCAACGCTGATCCAGAAAGGGTGTCAAAAAAGTTGCTGGAGGTAGTAGTTCGAATCCCCAGAGGGGTTTGTGCAGTCTTAACCAGATAGTTGAATTTCAAGGCAGTCTCTCTCTGAGTGAGTCGACAGAGAGGAAGGGCTTCTAGATTGAAATCTTGTCGTGGCAAAGGGAGAAACGCTAAAGCCTCAGCATGAGGAAAAGTTGGTGGGACACAGTTTTTTTTGCAGGCCGTTTTGCTGGGCAGAAAGACGTCAGAAGAGAAGAGAAGCACTTGTGAAAATTTCTGAATCTAACACATTAGAAACCCCTACTGCAATATCTGGTTTATTATCTCCTACTTTTTATTTACATTAACAAGTTATTTAATAATATAAACATCGAAATAAACACAATTGCAGCCTTCACAAATATACAGATCAACAACTGAAATAAACTGAGACAACACAAGGGACACCGTTATTTTTGGACAATCGTCCCTGGAAAAACCCAATGCGGGAAAACCGGTGCAGCGGATAGGAGGGTTTTATTATTATGCAGATTTTTGAATACAACTAGGGTGCCAGAAATGGCTCACCCAACAAAGAATGCCCTCAGCGGTAGTATTTCTCTTCGGAGACAGATATTTCGGCTAATCAACAACCAGATGAATAGCCCCACAGTGACTTCAACTGCTCCCTTACCTGGACAGCAAAAGATGCTCCAAGCTACCCTCAGGAACTGCATCACCCTTCAGGCACTGCGTCACCCTCTCTATGGCTCTTTGTCAGCTAACCAGCTCTCAGTCTGCCCCACGAAAATTCCTCAGCGCAACCTCTTCAGCCCAGCAGCAGCTCTGCAGCCCTATGCGCTGCCTGCATCAGCCTCTTGGCCCCTCTGCGTCCTCTGCGCTGGCCTCCTCAACCTCTGAGTCGGTCCTGGTTGCTTCTGCGTCAGCCTTCCTAGGCTCTGCACTGTCTCTCTGACACTCTCTCTGCTCCTCTGCTATGTATTCTCGGTCTTCTGCGGAACTGCCCCTCGCTGCAACAAATCACTAACTCGATTTCTCAGCAAACCCTGCCTCAAAAAATTGAATTGACTGATCAACTTGGTGTGTCTCCAACTGACCCTCAAGCCTCCTCTTATACTTTTCATATTGACGATTCAACAATTGAGATTAAATCCCTAATCAACGACTAAGATTAGATCTGGCTTGATCTTCGTCAGTTAAAACTTTCTCACCCATTTTATTTTAATACACATTAATATTTTTATTTTCCTAAGTTTAAACTTAGGGACCCATTAAAAATATTAATTATTTTAATATCTCTTCATTTGGGTGGAATTTATCCAAACGATTTCTGGGTCTTGGAGATCTCATGTGCCTTAGCCTCTCCACCAAATTTCATGGTTAGAGCACATCCGATGCTACCCAAAATCAACAACACTATGAGGGAACTTTTCCTCAGTAGACTTCCCGCCAAGAAGTCTGTCCTCTTATTCGCTGAGCAACAATAGTAAGAGCAGAGAGGAGAAGTTCGACAATTTTTCGTGGCAGAAATGGAAACCAGTGGCTTGAGAGATCAGGATAGATTGGACGGAGAATCCAACTATGTCATCTGGAAGGCGAGAACGTCATTCCTTCTAGATGAGCATGCTCTCAAGACATATGTCGACAACATGGTGGTTGTGCCTGCAGATGCAGATCTGCTGAAGAAGTACAAGGCAAAAATGGCAAAGGCAAAGAGAATGATCCTCGACGGAGTGAAGGATCATGTAATCTATCACATTGCTAGCAGAGGAATTGCTAAGGAGATGTGGGATGCGTTGTCTACGCTGTATCAAGGGTCTTCCGAGCAATGAAAGATGTACTTAGAGCAGAAGTTGAGATCTGCTCAGATGCAGAAGGGGAGGCGTGTAGATTCGTTCCTCACGAAGCTTTAGGAGACCCAAGATGAGTTATTAGCTGTGTGGTCTACACCTCAAGATTCTGAGTTGGTTAAACTGGCCCTCAATTCTGTCTTAGATGAGTGGCAAGTCTTTGTTCAGAGTATCCCGGTAGGGTGAATTTGCCGAAGTGGGATGAGATGTGGGCAACTCTCAAGCAAGAGGAGTTGAGGAGAGACTTAGTCAAGTGTAAGATTGACGGAAGCAACAACAGTGGGTCGAAGCCCAAGGAGGAGGAGGAGAATGCAGCCCTTGCATCGAAAGGGCAACAGGAGTAGCAAAGACATAAGAAGGACGTCTCGAAGATAAAGTGCTTCAGGTGTGGTGAGATGGGTCATTATGCAACACAGTGTCCTCTCAGGAAGAAGGACAAAGATGAGAAGCACGATCCGATGGATGCACCTGTGAAGATCGAGGAGGAGTTCGCCATGACAATTGAGATATCTCTAGGAGGGAGGTGGGCTGATATAGAGCTGTAGTTCAAAAGAGCTACAGATGGGCAAGATCCCTGAGGAACCCACCTCTCGGATCAATTCCTTACTACGGGAGCCTAGATCAGCAGTAGCCGGAGGGACTAGTGTCGGATGATGTCGAGGAGTGTCAGAGAAACAGTTGCAGTGACTAGGAGCGCCAAAGACTGAACATAGTAGAGTTGGCAACAATGTAGATGGCACAGAGCAGAGGTCAACAACAACGTAGAAGATTTAGAGGGTCAACGCAGAGACTAGAAGAAGTCAGGCTCCAACATTCACATGGTATGATATTGAACACAATTAGTTCAGTAATTTGGGATGTTTTTCCGTTGTTGATGCAATAGCAGCAACAATTTGTAGTGCAAGGGCAGTTGGTAGTGGCAGTGGCAACAACAACATGAATACAAAAAATAAGAGGGAGTTGCAGTATTGACAATGGCAAGGTTAGTAGTAGTACAAATGCAACATTTGCGCAGTGGTTGGTGGACGGCATGTCAGACATGAATAGCGCAGAGGGAGATGTTACAGATCAGAGTGATGCTTCAGAAGGTTGCATTGCTAGAGCACATTTCTCGCTAAGAGGGAGTGTTGATTTCTGGTAGCATCGGATGTACTCTAAGTCTCAAATTTTGTAGGGAGGCTTGGGCACATGTATTCCAAAGAACCCATAAAGCAATTTAGGAAATTCCACCCAGAAACAGTTCTATTAAAATAATTAATTATTTTTAATGGGACCCTAAGTCTAAACTTAGCGAAATAAAATAATTAATGGGCATTAATCTAACTGTGGGTGTACCTTCTAAAAGAAGACGAGGATCAAGCAGAAATGATCTAAGCCATTGATTAGCTTCTAATCTGGGTCGTTGAATGTCAACAACGAGATTATTTAAGGAGGCTTGAGGGTCATTTGGAAAGACACACAGAGTGAGTTCAGAAGTTTGATTTTCTAAAGCAAAGCAACTGCAGGGAGAATTTCAATAGTGAGCTTTTGTAGAGGGGCAAAGGGAGTTTTGGTTGGAGGATCTTCTCCGGAGACAAGGATACTCAGCGAAGAGGTGGAGAGACACACAAAGGAGGCAACACAAAGGCCAGAGAGGGTGATGCAAAGCCAGGAAGGGCTCACGCAGGCCCCACGTAGAGCATTGTAGCAACTTCTAGCGTAGAGGTCCGAATTTGCTGAGGGAGCTGACATTTTTGAGTCGAGAGGGCTGGAAAAAGCTTCTAAAGGCAGATCGATTCGTAGTTGAGCTGACGTAATGACTTAGAGGGTGTTGAAGGCCCACGCAGGGTCAGCACAGAGCTAGCCTGAGAACTCGCAGTTCAGCCGCCGGATCAGCTGGGACTTGTAGTGTAGAGTGAGGTAATCTCACCAGTTTCTTATGCTAAGTGATTTTCTTTGTAACTGAATTCCCGGGAGGTCCTCCAGTAGTTGTATTCAGAAATACTTCAGCTTAATAATAAAAACCCTCAGATCTGCGGCACTGGTTTTCGCATTGGGTTTTTCTGGGGACATTTGTCCAAAAACAACTATGTCATTTGTGTGTATCTTTCTCTATTGTTTAGTTTCTTGTTTCAACATATTATTTAAATGGTGTAGGCTGCAGTGTGTATTTTGATTTTTGTTGTAGGAAACTGCAAATAACTTGTTCATGTAAATCTAACAAGTAGAAGAAATATCATCAGTGCTGCAGTAGGAATTCCCGGGTTTAAGGAATTTTGTTAATTAGTGTCTCTTATGCTAGTTCCTGCTTCCATCTGAAACGCTATGGTGCCTCCCCCTATTGGAGTACACTTCGCTCTGTTTCTCATAGTGATCTGGAAGTCCATATGCTCTTATTGATAGCTAGAGAAGTACTCTTGTACTCTAGTCAATATACCAAACACCTGCTGATGCTGAACTTGACAAACATGCGAATTCTTCTTCCAATTTGGAAGATAATACATCTTGACTATCCATGTTGTTACATGCTATTCTCCTTCTCAACACCGTACTTACTACTGCAAGATACTGCATTTTCGCTGGAGATCTACTCTGCCAAAAAACCACAGCTGCTCCCTCTGCCTCTTACAACCCTTCGATCTGGAGATTGATTCTCTACCAACTCACTTAGAGAAGTAACTCTCCCTTGAAATCTTACTTGCCTAGCCTAAGGATTGCACAACCTTCTGGGGACTTCGAGTTGCTGCTTACGCAGTGCTACGCTGCTCCCTTTTCTTCTGCACTAGATCTCTCCTGCCTCTTGTCTATGCTCTGATACCATGTGAAAATCTGGAAATTCCAAATCCTATTGCAACAAATGATAATATTTCTTCTATTTGTTAATTTACTGAAACAAATTATTTGCAGTTGTCCATGTAAAATATCAAAATACATACAGTGCAGTCTTCACAAATTAATTATTGCGGAAAATAAATTCAAGGAAAATACTAGCACAACAATAACACATTAACATAGTTATTTTTGGACAATTGTCCTCGGAAAAACCCAATGTGGGAAAGCCGGTGCTGCAGATGAGGGTTTCTTTTATTATTCTTTAGCAAAATCTAATGTACAATCTATGGATAGCATAATAGAAGAAGAATCTCTGAGAGAAATTCTACAAACAAATTTCTCCACACCACAATGAATTTCTGACACCTGAGAAGACCTGCTGCCCTCACGCTAGCATGCTACGTCACCCTCTGCGCAGCGCTGTCCCTGCGTCATTGCCTCTGTGCTGGTGATTTGCATCCCTCCTGTTGTAGCATTTTTTGTTTTTGATAAGATATAATATTTGAAAAAATGTTAAGTTAGGATATGGACATAACAATATTGAATAAAATGTTTTAATCTTGATGATGATGTCCATATCAAAGAAAATGTTAGGTTAGATGTCCTAAAAAATCAAGAAAAAAAATGTTAGGTTAGAAAGAAAAGAAAACAAATAAACTCTGAAAGTGAGCAAGTCCAAATGCCACTACTATTTTTCTGCAAAATAATGGTTGTGTGTAGCTTGTCATAAATGCCACAACCTATGACAGTCAAATAGTTTAATCTTGACTGCTTCATGCTTTAAATTTGATGTTATAATTAGAGAATAAAGATCTGGCCAAATTGTTTAATCTTGGCAGATCAGTAGTTCGGTAGAGAATAATAAGGTGCTCATCAATTTAATCTGAGCCCTTGGAGGTTATAAGGTTAGAATTAGATAGCTTGTTTATTTTTGAAATAAAAGGAAAGGAAAAGGGTTTGCTAGCTTAAATGCACCCATTAAGTGAAGAAAAAAGGATAGGATAAGCAAAGGGGAAGTAGAAGAAAGGTTGCAGAAGTATGATAATTCATTGGACAAAATGTACATTTTTCATGTTTTACGATATGTTTCTATGTCCATGTGGCAATTATACAAAGTAAATGAAGGTCTACAAGATCAATTAATTAACTTCCCTCATCCCCATTCATCCCTATATTTACTAATTTCACTTTCCCACCTTCATACAGTTCATACAATTCATATTCATTCATTTTCCATAAAAACTCCTTTTCCTAAGGTTAAAATCCTTTTTGCCTAGGAAAAGTGAAAACCCCATGTTAAATCCCCTTTTACCCCAAAAACCCACAAAAAGATGCTTAGCCTAAGTATTGATGTATATATATGAAAGCAAATAACTCATGAAAAGCATTATACTTAGTGTATTTCCCCTTTACGCTCATGTTTCATATTAACTCTAACTCATAGTATTAAACCCCTAAAAGTTCCCTTTTCCGTATATATTAACTCCCTTTATTAAAATATCCCGAAACCATTAGTTTTATATTAAAACTATGTATTCCATAACATATCGCATATCAGTGGATTGCAAACCTTTCAAAATGCATGCACTCTCCTCCGCTTTGCGATATGCGATGCGCGATGGAAACTCGGACTTGACACAAATATATTTCATATTTTATTGCCATTTCGCATCTGCCCTTCATCGCAAGTCTTAGCTGAAACATATACCCTCCACCATTGTGATCTTTGATATGCGATGGGAATGCAGAGCCGATGCAGTATTATCCATGATTAATTTCCATGTCGCGTCCGACCCTTATCGCATTCCTTTGCGATGGGCCTTTCCTTCGCTAAACTGCAATTGCGATATGCGATGGGAACCCGGACCTGATGTCATTTATCCACCTGAGTTCATACTATTTCAAGTCCGCCATACCGTGTTTTGCGAAGGCTTTCTTTGTTAAAATGGTTTTTATGATTTAAACAAAGAATCGACCTAAACCTCTATTTAACCATAATAAAGCCATACCACCATAATTGATCGTTGGGGCCCTCCCCGTTGCTCTTTCACTCCACCAACGTCCGATCCAATACATTCAAATCCAACAGCCCTTAGCAATTTCGGGTTGGCTCTCTGTCTGAGCATTACCCACTCGAAAAGCGGTATTCCACTGACCTCCCCTTGCTATGTGTCAGTATTAGATTGTATCAGGTGACACTTCCCAAAACCGCCCGCGCCTCATAAGCGGTGCGATGAAAACCAAAACCACCTCCTGCATAACGACAAAATGACCACTGTTCACTTTGTGCCATATTTCAAAAAGAAAGCTGTTTTTCTGTTTAAACGCAAAAATCACCATTTTGGCTTTCTTTCGCCCGTTTACACAGTAAAGCCTCCATAAGCCTTTGCGGCCAATAAAACCATTGTTTTTCCTTCCGATATGCTTTGGATTCCTTCCAATATCCTTTCAAGCTCAATAAAGCCATTGATGTCCTTTTTTGTCACCTAGGTTTTCTTAACAATTTCTGTGTTTTGCAGGTAAAAACTCATGTTCCAGGTTTACAAAGAAAAAGCCTGCATACAATTTGAAGACAAATACGAAGACATTACTGTTGAAAAACACAGTAAAAACCTGAAATGCACAGTAAAGGTAAAAAGGAACACAGTAAAGGTTACTCAGTAGGGTCAAAGGATATTCACAGAGTTTAAAGAGTATTAGATGAAAGATCAAATGAAGGAATCAACCAGCGTAAAGAATACAAACAATCAAACAACGTAAAGGGCAAAATATCAAACAACAAAGCCAACACAACCTGAATAAAAGGGACAACAAGAAGCAGTTCAATAGCTGCCCTTATCTTCTTGTATGAAGATATTTCCTTTCCTAGAATAAATCTTAATCAATTTTATGTTATTTTCTTAGTTTCATTATTGTATAAATAACTCTCTTCTCAAGTTGTTATGGGTTCAATGTTCAAGGCTCAGGGTTCATTACTTGCTAAGTCGTGACTGTTCATTCTACTTTGACCTGGTTGCACCTTTGAAGGAAGCTTTTCTAGACACATGATGTACTCAGTCTTTTTAGAACCTTAATACAAAGTTGAGGATTCTGAATTTGGTTTTACATAGTTTGCGTTATCCTGTAAGTTTTTCCAGTTGTCAATCGTTATGTTTTTCTTCATATGCTTATGACTTATAGAGATATCTAGGTAGGAATAATTGTGTCTCAATTTATTCGTATAAGCTCCTGAAGTGATCATCTATTAAGAGAATGGATTAATGAACTGTCTGTTTAGCTAATCCCCTCTAATCAATAAATCATCACTATCTTTTGTAAGCTTAAGTATATTGCCTTGAATCTTTGGAACGTAGTTTAGAAGGTTTTCATATTTATGATTGTTCTGTTTTACAGTCTAGAAACTGAGATAATCATATTATTTTCTGTCTTCTTCTCACCGCTATTTGATCTATATCATTGTGTAAAGCTTTATAGTAGCTCTTTGCTGAGATATTAATATTATCCAAAGGATCAAGTATTTCAATTTTACATCTGTCTTCATTCATTGGTCTCCCAAAACTAAAACCAAAAACCCCAAAACAATTATTTTAGATGCTCTGGCATTGGTAGCTGACCTACTACTATCTCAGAGGTACAACATCGGACTGGCACCGTTGCCGGGGATTCAAATTTCTTTTAAGTTTCCCTTGGGAGAACGATATTCATTCATTTTTTTCCTTTAAGGTGATTAAAGGGTTTAGAAAGGTTAAAATCATTCACCTAGGTGACTCCATACTCCCAAGATGGCACCTTTTAAACATACCAAATCTCGTTCAGAAGCTGACATAGTTAGTCCTCTGTCAGATCTTGAAAGGCTTATGAGAAAAGCTAGTTCTAAAAGGGGACACCAACCATCTTCTTCTTCCTCTTCAGTCCTACAGTCCTACAGTCTAAAGAATTAGAATCATTTGACCCCTATAGTAATATCCCATCTGATCTTGATTACTCCCGTTTATCACCTAAGGTCGCTGAACTTCTAGATAAAGGAGTTGATTTTAAGTCAGCCTACCTTATTCATTCATTAGAATCTCATCCAATACCCACACTACCACTAGGATCACCTAAAACTAAATCTGATTTGGGTGTTAATCTACCAGAATATAAACCCACAGATTTCATATCCCCTACCACCTATCATTTTCCTTCCATTTTTGATCGACCTGGAGCTTCTTCTTCTGAACAACCTGAGGAGACCTTCTTTATATATTCCAATCCTCTCTTTGAAACAAAAGAAGGTATTCCTTTACAGGTCCCAAAGTTAGTTCTTAAGACTCCTTTGAAGTCTTTCAGGAGATCTCCTCCTCCTTTACCTCCAACTAGTTCATCAACCCCTGAATCACCATCTTCTTCTTCTACTTCTTCTTAATCCTCTACATCCACACAAACACCACATACTCCACCTGGACAACCTCATACACCTCAAGCACCTCATACACCACCTGCTTTCATGGCTTTCCGACCTATTGTACAGGCTAGATATGCTGCCTTAGTCTTACCTAATAACCTTGATGCATTCCCAGCTGGATCCTTAAAATACCTTCCCAAGTACAATGGAGAAACTGGTCCCTCAGCTGATGACCATCTTCAAGCTTTCCTAGACTTCGCAGACAACATGAATATTGAACAAGAAAACATTTATATGAGATTGTTTGTATAGTCACTTGAAGTAAATGTGAGGATTTGGTTTAGGCAGTTACCAACAACGTCCATTAGAAATTGGGAAGAGTTTACAACCATATTTAAAAATCAATGGGGTGTGAAAAAGGATCCTATTTACTTCCTCACAGAATTTGAAGAGTTTAAAAGGAACTTTGGTGAACCAGTATCATATTTTATCAAAAGATTCAATAAACTCTATCACAAAATGCCTGCTAATTGTAAGCCCCCTGTAGCAGCAGCGAAGTCTAGATTTTCTAAAGCTTTTGATGATGACTTTGCTGTTATGCTACGAGAGAACTTCAAGAACTCTTGAAGATATGCAAACAAATGTATAGAAGTAGAAGCAAATAGGGCAGCCTCAACTTCTTCAAAACTTAAGGAAGAAGGCCCAAAGTAAACTCAAATCTGTTCAAGAAGCCTTTAGTTCCTCTAAGACTAAATCAGAAGACTCAAAAATAGATGAAATAACATCTCTTCTTAGAAACCTATCAAATAGGATTTTAAAGATTGAAACCCAACCTAGGACAATACAACAAACAGTTACTAGAGCCCAAAACCAAAATCAAGGTCAGTATAAAAGAAATCCACCACTACAAATTTTTCAGAGACCTAGCAATGATCAACGGGTTCCTACTCCTCTATTGATAGATGACCAACAACCTGATGATAATGCTATGACAATTACTGAAGATATTAATAGTATGGATTCTTCTTCTTCCAATCAAACAGTCATCATTCCTCTCTCACAACAAAATCACGTTCAAGAAGATCAGGAAGCTTCACAGGGCTCTAAATATCACGCTTTCTCTGAATTTTTAATTGCAGAGTTAAGCAAGAGGTAAGATCTTAGGCCTAGGGCTGGTCTGGGAGACCTCCAAAGGAAACTCCAATAATTGAACCACGTACCAAAACTGTTGAAGCTCAAACAACTCTTATTCAGCCCTTAGATCAGTCAATTGATACTACCCAAACTGGTAAAAACATTTTGACTACATTTAATCTTGAAAAAGAATTAGAGAGCGCTAAGATCCCAATTCCACTGTCAGAACTTTCTAAAAACCTTGGTTACAAAAGCCAAGTCACAAAATGGTTACAAAATACCTCGGTTGATGTTGAAGGTGATGTCATAAGTCTACAAGATGAAAAACCAGCAGTCGTTTTTGGCCCTAGTTCAGAGATGATAGATGAGATAGTGCCTCCTTTCTATGTAACTCTTAAAACAAATGATTCCATGTTGTATAATTGTATGCTTGATTCAGGAACATCACACAACCTTATGCTAAAATCTATCATGGACCATTTGAAACTCGACATAACTAGATCCTACCATGACCTGTACACCTTTGATTCTAAAAGGGTGCCCTGTTTGGGATTGATCAAGGATGTAGTGGTTACCCTTGCCCAAATTCCAGTGAAAAGTATAGTACTTGATATTGTTGTCACAGATGTCCCTCCCAAGTTTGGAATGCTCCTTTCTAGGTCTTGTTGTGCCAAATTAGGGGGAACTCTACAGATGGATATGTCATATGCTACTATTCCTGTTTATGGAGGAGAGCAATTAAGATTATATAGAGAGGTAAGATTTGTACATACTGTTTGTAAGACTGACCAGCCAAGGAACTATCCAATTTATGCAATAGATCAAGACTTTGGTTGTTTTCAACTCACTTCAAAACAACATAAAGCCCAAGTCAAAATTGAAGAGGTAGTTGAAAGTCCTGAACCAAACCAAACTGATATTTGGAAACTCTTCTTTGATGGCTCTTGCACGAAAGATGGGGCAGGAGCTGGAGTAGTTTTAATTTCACCTGAAAAAGAAAATATAACCCAATCATGTAAATTAGACTTCGAAGTTACAAATAATGTGGTTGAATATGAAGCTTTCCTTTTAGGATGGCAATTAGCCAAAAGCTTAAAAGTTCAAAACTTAAGTGTTTTTACTAATTCAGAACTTATTGTTAAGCAAGTAAGAAGTGTTTGCCAGACCAAGCACCCTAGACTTAGGTCCTATCGAAATGAAGTATGGGATTTAGTTGAAAACTTCTTTGATGCTTTTAATTTGACTCATATTCCTAGAGATCAAAATATTCATGCAGATGCCTTAGCTGTCTCTACTAGCTCTTCTAAAATTCCTGATCATACTGATGTACTCTATCAGATACAAGTCAAATATAGGCCATCTATCCCAGATAATCTGAAAAATTGGCAAATATTCGAAGATGATGAACATTTGAAATCATTTTTGCAGGTAATAGATGATTTTTCATTTCTACAAATTGATGAAGATGGAACTGAAATAAATGAAAATATAGATGGAAATGATGCTTCAGATTTTAAAACCCAAATTGCTAATCATGACATTATTCAATTATCTAATAATTTTATTCCAAAAAGACTCATTCCTTTAGAAAAATTGTTTGATCAAAATGATGTCCTCCGAAATTGTTAAAATTGGCAACCAGGGCAAAACTTCATGTGGGTCATCTTATTCATAGCTGATAATATTTTTATTAGATTCCTCTCATCGAGAGGTATAGGATTGATATGAAGATCATCCGATTCCGATAAGTATTCATGGAGATATGAATTTATTTTGATTATGGAATTATTATCAAGCCGACCTACAACTCATGTAGGCTCAGAAGCCCAACAGTTGCATCTATTCAAACACCAACGTTGTGTATAAATATAAGTGGACTTTTCCTCATTTGCACTCACTCTTCTCATCACATCTCTCTCTCTCTACTGCGCAAAAATGAGTCTCTTCTCTACTGCGCAGAAATGGGTCTCTCTGTCACACATGTGAAGCCGGAAGCTGTTGAACCTGAAGCTGCAACTGCAGATCCAAAGATTGACTTGCGTGGCCTAGAAGATCTCTTTGGAACTGTGTTGTAGGTTTATCTGAACCTCCTCTGAAAGTTGCAACTTTTGGTGGTGGAATGATGTCAATCCGATGAACGGTTTGCAAGATATCAACTGCCCTAGTTTGAAGCCGGAAACTGCTGAAACTGAAGTTGCAAGTTGCAACTACAGAAGTAAAAATTGACCTGCGTGGCCTAGAAGATCTCCTCATCTGAACTGCGTTGTAGGTTCATCTGAACCTCCTCTGGAAGCCGCAACTTTTGGTGATGGAATGAAGTCAATCCGATAGTCGGTTTGTGAGATATCGTCTGCCCTAGTTTGATAATAAAGCCGCTAATGTTGATGCTGTTGATCTAGGGTTTGCTACCGCTGATATGAATCAGATTTATTGTACTATTTCTCTCTGCTGAATTATTGAAGATAAAAGAAGATTTGATCAAAGGGTTTCCCCACACATTGTGGGGTTTGTCCCTGGCTAGCCGCCACATCTTGTGTCTCTTGTCTTGGCTTGTTTTCTGTCGATCGTTTAATGTTCTATCTGCACTTTACTTTATGTACATGTGATTGCTAATCTGTGGAATCTAATAAGAAAAATAAGTAACTGTTATAAGCATAGAACATACCATAACTTAACAAAAACCCTCAGTCCATTTCTTCAGAAGATGACATAGAAGAGATTAACATTGGAACTGATGAAGATATCAAAAACATCAAAATATGTGCATCTCTAGACCCTGAGATCAAAGCTCAATATCTTAAGTTACTGCAAAATTATAAGGATGTTTTTGCTTGGGGTTATGTTGATCTAAAGACCTATGGTACTTCATGAATACAACATAAGATTCCTTTGAAGCTAGAAGCAAAACCTTATTAACATAAGCTTAGAAGCATAAATCCAACCCTTCTACCAACTGTAGAAAGGGAGATTAAGAAAATGCTAGATGCTCAGATCATCCTCCCTCTTAGATATTCTAATTGGGTTGCAAATCTAGTTCCTGTTAGAAAAAAAATGGAGAAATAAGACTGTGTGGATTTTAGAAATTTGAACAAGGCATCATTCAAAGATAATCATCCTTTGCCCAAAATGGATCAGTTACTTCAAATGGTTTTAGGAGCACAAGACTTTCTATGCTTGATGGTTTTTCAGGTTACAATCAGATGAATGTTGATACAACAGATAGAGAGAAGACAACCTTCACTACACCATGGGGTACATTCATGTACACTAGGATGCCATTTGGCTTAACCAATGCTGGAGCAACATTTCAGAGAGCTATGAACATAGCTTTTATGGGTTAGGTAAATAAATTTATGGTTATTTATCTTGATGACATAACTATTTTTTCTAAATCTGATCAGAAACATCTAAAACACTTGATGAAGGTTTTTGACAGGTGTAGAAAATTTGGAATATCATTGAACCCTAAGAAGTCCTTGTTTGCTGTCAAAGAAGGAAAACTGTTGGGCCATATAATTTCAGAGGAGGGAGTAGTAATTGACCCCAAATGAGTATCTGCCATTGAAACATTGACCTTACCTAGAAACAAGAAGGAAATTCAAGCTTTTCTAGGCAAGATTAATTTTCTAAGGAGATTTATTCCAAATTATGCAGAGATTGTAAAAGATATAATTGACATGCTCCGAAAGGACCATGAAGTCAAATGGACTGCCTCTTCTAGGCATGCATTTGAACAAATAAAAAAGGCTATCTTTGAAGCTCCCACCTTAGCCAGCCCTGATTATACTAAGCCATTTAGTATTTTCTCTTTTGCCTCTGAAACAACCCTTGCAGCTGTTCTATTACAGAAAAATGAAGATTCCCATGACCAACCCATAACCTTTTTCAGCAAGGTTATGAGAGATGCTGAGCTTAAGTATGACATCATTGAGAAGCAAGCCTATGCCCTCATTCAAGCCCTGAAATCATTTAGAATGTATGTCTTACATTCACCTATTACTGCTTATGTCCCTAATAGTGCTGTGAAAATTGTCCTAATCCAACCAGACACTAATGGGAAAAGAGGTAGATGGATCACTCAAATTCTGGAGTTTGACCTAACTATCAAGACTACCAAGCGAGTAAAAGGTCAAGGATTAGCCAAGCTTCTAGCTGAATCCAACTGCAAAGTACTTGGAACCAATTCTGTTTTAGAAATACAAGGGAAGAATACACAAGAACCTTCTGTCCTTGCTAAAGGGGAGAATCCACAAGAACCTTCCCTTCATCCTAAAGGAGAGAATCCACAAGAACCTCTACCTTTAGAGCAGATCAATCCTACACACATTGATGAAAATTTCTTGTTGTCAAACTGGTATCAAGATATTGTAAATTTCTTGATCTATTTTGAGTGTCCAACATCATTCTCCAAAACCTAGTGTAAAACCCTTAAGTTAAAATCAATCAAGTACTGCATTATAAATGCAAATTTATACTGGAAAGGTCCACTGAATATTTTATTATTATGTTTAACATAATCAGAAACTGAAGGAATCATTGATTAGTTTCATACAGGATTTTGTGGGGGACATTATGCTTGGAGAGCAACATCATACAAGATTCTGAGGGGAGGATTTTATTGGCCCACATTGTTCTTACATGTAGGGGCAAAGGTCAGAGGTTGTGTTCCTTGTCAAATGTTTGTTGGTAAACAAAAATTAGTAGCTCTTCCACTCGTTCCATTAATAGTTTCAATACCTTTTTCTCAATGGGGATTTTATTTTGTTGGAGAGATTCACCCCACTTCAAGTAATTAGCATAGATGGATCCTCACTGCAACAGACTACTTTACTAAATGGGTGGAAGCAATTCTAGTCAGAAATGCTATTGATTCAGTAGTAGTTAAGTTTATTGAGGAGAATATCTTATCTAGATTTGGTTGCCCAACTCAAATTGTCACTGATAATGCAACAACTTTTTCTAGTGTTAAAATGATTGACTTTTGCCAGAAATATCAGATTTTGTTACATCATTCAACTCCATACTACCCTCAAGGTAATGGCCTTGCAGAGTAATCAAACAAAAGTCTTGGTAAAGGTAATAAAAAAGACTCTAGCTGATCATAAGAAGAGCTGAGATTCACATTTGATTTATGTAGTATGGGCAAACAGAATTACTCCAAAGAGATCAACTGGAAAATCTCCATTTCAATTAGTTTATGGGAAAGATGCAATCTTCCCTACCAATTTGGTCTTCCCTGTTTTAAAATTCCTGCAAGATTCAACAGATGAACTTGATGATTTTTCAAGAAGAATAAATCAGATTATTGAACTTAATGAAAACAGAGATGAAGTTCAACACAATTTGAAGAAATATCAGAATAAGATGAAGGCCCTGTTTGACAGAAGAGCCAGGGAAAGGGACTTTAAGGAAGGTGATCTAGTTCTAAGAGAAATGAAAGCATGGCAAATTTGACAATCTATGGTTTGGACCTTTAGCAATTGCTGAAGTGAAGGGTAACAACACTTTTGTGCTGCAGAATCTTGAGGGGCTATATTCCACTTATCCTGTAAATGGAAGGTTTCTCAAACATTACATTCAGTACTAAGAAGTTGAAATTGTTTTCATTGTAAATACTCTGGTTTTCTTTTACTTTTCAAGATGTTAGTGTGATTTTTCTTACAGCAAGGACTCCATAGCCCGAAGAGAAGGCACATGGATCTGTAGGTTCTCTGCATTCTACAGGAGAAAGCAGTCCCCAGATGGAGCCAATGTTGTATAATTTTTTGGTTTTGATAAGATAGAATATTTGAAAAAATGTTAAGTTAGGATCTGGACATAACAATATTGAATAAAATGTTTTAATCTTGATGATGATGTCCATATCAAACAAAGTGTTAGGTTAGATGTCTTAAAAAAGCAAGACAAAAAGAAAATGTTAGGTTAGAAAGAAAAGAAAACAAATAAACTTTGAAAGTGAGCAAGGCCAAATGCCACTACTATTTTTCTGCAAAATAATGGTTGTGTGCTGCGTGTCATAAATGCCACACAACCCATGACTGTCAAATAGTTTAATCTTGACTGCTTCATGCTTTAAATTTGATGTTATAATTAGAGAATAAAGATCTGGCCAACTGTTTAATATTGGCAGATCAGTGGTTAGGTAGAGAATAATAAGGTGCTCATCAATTTAATCTGAGCCCTTAGAGGTTATAAGGTTAGAATTAGATAGTTTGTTTTTTTTTTGAAATAAAAGGAAAGGCAAAGGGTTTGCTAGCTTAAATGCACCCATTAAGTGAAGAAAAAAAGATAGGATAAGCAAAGGGTAAGTAGAAGAAAGGTTGTAGAAGTATGGTAATTCATTGGACAAAATGTACATTTATCATGTTTTACCATATGTTTCTATGTCCATGAGACAATTATACAAAGCAAATGAAGGTCTACAAGATCAATTAATTAACTTCCCTCATCCCCATTCATCCCTATATTTACTAATTTCACCTTCCCACCTTCATACAGTTCATATTCATTCATTTTCCATAAAAACCCCTTTTCCTAAGGTCAAAATCCTT
The DNA here is from genome assembly GCA_000404065.3 of Pinus taeda. Taxonomy (NCBI): domain Eukaryota; kingdom Viridiplantae; phylum Streptophyta; class Pinopsida; order Pinales; family Pinaceae; genus Pinus; species Pinus taeda. The sequence goes on along the minus strand of APFE030544578.1, from coordinate 96,692 downwards.
TTTGCCTAGGAAAAGTGAAAACCCCATGTTAAATCCCCTTTTACCCCAAAAACCCACAAAAAGATGTTTAGCCTAAGTATATATATATATATATATATGAAAGCAAATAACTCATGAAAAACATTATACTTAGTGTATTTCCCTTCTGCTCATGTTTCATATTAACGCTAACTTATAGTATTAAACCTCCAAAAGTTCCCTTTCCCGTATATATTAACTCCCTTTATTAAAATATTTCGAAACCATTCGTTTTATTATAAAACTATGTATTCCATAACATATCGCATATCGACGGATTGCAAACCTTTCAACATGCATGCACTCTCCTCCGCTTTGCGATATGCGATGCGCGATGGAAACCCAGACCCGACGCAAATATATTTCATATTTTATTGCCATTTCGCATCTGCCCTTCATCGCAAGTCTCGGCTGAAACATATACCCTCCGCTGTTGCGATCTCTGATATGCGATGGGAACCCGAACCGGACGCAGTGTTATCCATGATTTATTTCCATATCGCGTCCAACCCTTATCGCATTCCTTTGCGATGGGCCTTTCCTTTGCTAAACTGCGATTGCGATATGCGATGGGAACCCGGACCTGACGTCATTTATCTGTCCGAGTTCATACTATTTTAAGTCCGCCATACTGTGTTTTGCGAAGGCTTTCTTTGTTAAAATGGTTTTTATGATTTAAACAAAGAATCGACCTAAACCTATATTTATCCATAATAAAGCCATACCACCATAATTAATCGTTGGGGCCCTCCGTGCTTCTCTTTCACTCCACCAACGTCCGATCCAATACATTCAAATCCAATGACCCTCAACAATTTTGGGTTGGCTCTCTGTCCGAGCATTACCCACCCGAAAAGCGGTATTCCACTGACCTCCCCTTGCTATGTGTCAGGATCAGATTGTATCGGGTGACCCCTCCCAAAACCGCCCGTGCCTCATAAGCGGTGCGGTGAAAACCAAAACCACCTCCCGCATAATGACAAAATGACCATTGTTCACTTTGCGCCATATTTCAAAAAGAAGGTTGTTTTCTCGTTTAAATGCAAAAATCACCATTTTGGCTTTGTTTCGCCCGTTTACATAGTAAAGCCTCCATAAGCCTTTGCGGCCAATAAAACCATTGTTTTGCCTTCCGATATGCTCTGGACTCCTTCCAATATCCTTTCGAGCTCAATAAAGCCATTGATGTCCTTCTCTGTCACCTAGGTTTTCTTAACAATTTCTGTGTTTTGCAGGTAAAAACTCCTGTTCCAGGCTTATAAAGAAAAATCCTGCATACAGTTTCAAGAAAAATACGAATACCTTACTGTTAAAAAACACAGTAAAAACCTGAAATGCACAGTGAAGGTAGAAAGGAACACAGTAAAGGTTACTCAGCAGGGTCAAAGGATATTCACAGAGTTTAAAGAGTATCAGATGAAAGATCAAATGAAGTAATCAACGAGCGTAAAGGATACAAACAATCAAGCAGCTTAAGGGCAAAATATCAAACAACAAAGCCTGCACAACCTGAATAAAAGGGACAACAGGAAGCAGTTCAATAGCTGCCTCTATCTTCTTGTATGAAGATCTTTCCTTTCTTAGAATAAATCTTAATCAATTTTAGGATATTTTCTTAGTTTCATTATTGTATGAATAACTCCCTTCTCGAGTTGTTATGGGTTCAATGTTCAAGGCTCAGGGTTCATTGTTTGTTAAGTCGTGACTATTCATTCTACTTTGAACCTGGTTGCACCTTTGAAGGAAGCTTTTCTAGACACGTGATGTACTCAGACTTTCTAGAACCTTAATACAAAACATAGGATTCTGAATTTGGTTTTACATAGTTTGTGTTATCTTGTAAGTTTTTCCAGTTGTCAATCATTATGTTTTTCTTCATATGCTTATGACTTATAGAGATATCTAGGTAAGAATAATTGTGTCCCAATTTATTCATATAAGCTCCTGAAGTGATCATCTATTAAGAGAATGGATTAATGAATTGTCTGTTTAGCTAATCCCCTCTAATCAATAAATCATCACTATCTTTTGTAAGCTTAAGTATATTGCCTTGAATCTTTGGAACATAGTTTAGAAGGTTTTCATACTTATGATTGTTTTGTTTTACAGTCTGGAAACTGTGATATTCATATTATTTTCTGTCTTCTTCTCACCACTATTTGATCTATATCATTGTGTAAAGCTTTATAGCAGCCCTTTGCTGAGATATTAATATTATCCAAAGGATCAAGTATTTCAATTCTACATCTGTCTTTATTCATTGGTCTTCCAAAACTAAAACCATAAACCCCAAAACAATTATTTTAGATGCTCTGGCATTGGTAGCTGACCTACTACTATCTCAGAGGTGCAACACCTCCTTGCGCTGTCTCTTCTTGCAGTTTCCTGCACTCTCGACTATTGTTGTTACCCTCTCTCTCACCTGCAACTCACGCTCTGATTCAATTTCCTCTTGCCGAACTTCAGCCAGTGAGAGAATCGATCTACTTGGGTAATTGAGTATTTGCCTGGTGTCTCTTCCAAATGCCCATCGAAGTCCTTCTTATAATCGTCTTGTTGAATAATCAATGACCCAGATTAAATTCTAATCAATGGCTCAATTCATATTGATTCGATCTCCATATTTTTCTTGAAGATTCACACCCAGTTTTATTAATACCCTTTAATTATTTTAATTTCCTAAGTTTAGACTTAGGCATCCATTACAATTAATTATTTTAATAACCCTGTCTCTAGGTGGAATTTCCCAAAACAATTTCAGGGTATTATAGAATACATGTGTCCTAACCTCCCTGCAAATTTTGAGGCTTGGAGCACATCCGATGCTACCAGAAATCAACAATTTCTGGGTATTGGAGAATGCATGTGTCTTAGCCTCTCTGCAAAATCTCGAGGCTAGAGCATATCCAATGTTACAGAAATCAACAGAGTGCGAGTACGTCAGTGAGCCATGAATCCTAGGAATGAATTGAAGTTTGTATGGTCTATTCTATGCTTGGATGAAGGCCGAGTAAGCTCAGGTATGAGGATGAGTTGAAGTCTGAAATGGAAAATTCATTGAGATAAAGAGGATTGGTTCAATGGGTTTACGTTTTACTTTGTCACAGAAACAATTTTTCAATAAGGAATGCCATAGCTTTCAATATATTTCTTTCAAGCAAATTTCATTATTTATACTACATGCTTTTGATAACTCAATCCAAGCATTGAATCAATATAACTTAAAAAGGAAACAAATAGTTGATATATTTGATTTGTGGTATACTTTCTTTATTTTTATGATATGATTACAACTGATGTTTCTTGATCTGATATCATTATAATTTCAACAGTGATGGCAGCAGAACTAGTGCGTCTGGCAAGAACAAGTAAAGAAACTCCGTCTGAGCCAGAACGCTTACGGTAAACTTCTTGCAATCTCGATTCTCTGCTGAACCCCCAAAGCCAAAGTAAAAGACCATGCATGTATACATTGGATAAACATGAAACGAATGAATCATGTGACTGTCTAATGTAACTCTTTTATTGTTGCATGTTTGGGTCTACGATGGTATAAGTTTGTTATATAGGTGGTTGTTATTGTGGTTATCATTTTTTAGACAAATAAACTGGTATGTGGAAGAATGAAAGTAAGAGGAAAGGAATTATACCAGAATTCCATTGCAATTGTTATAGTAGTGAAAGAACAAGCAAACAAAAAGGATGGAATATAAAGCAAATAACACGATGAAAGTGAATCTCATTCTATATAAGATACGATAATCATATTAGTATTGAACAAATGACCAGGTAAAAGGTCAATGGGGCTAGAGAGTACAATCGGTCATCAATAAACTATGACAGTACAATCATTGTTGGCAATAAAAATAACAAACTGAAGTAAATGGGCTGGGAAAATAACAAGTTTCATTTTACTTGAGCTCTTTTAAAATAAGATAAAACCAAAATAAACAGGAAACCGTTCTTGGTTCTTCTGCTGATTTTTCATTGCAGGTTCTCTTATTTTACAGCAGGTTCTGGTGGTGCAGGCCCAACCATCCTAGCAACAAGTTTTCTGCTGCTTGGGGAGGAAGTTATTGCATATCGTAAAGGTGATTTCTTATAATAGTTTCCTGAGATTTTGCTAGGATAACTATCTTGCTTTCAAGAAAATCATTATTTTCTTTCAATAAAATCATAGTTTCTATGTAATAAGAGATTTTTTTCTTTTCAAAATGGATATTTTGTGAGTTATTACTTCACTTCACTTTGCAGGAGAAGAAATACGAGCAAAGCCATACAGTGGTGTTCTTGATATAGATTTTGGAAAAGGAGTTGGCAAGAGATCTGTTTATCTATTGTAAGTATGCCCACATGTCTTGATAGCGCTCTTATGCCAGTTTGACATGAAATGATATTGATATGCAAAGGAAAATTTACCAATATCTAATTCGGTTTATGTCTATGATGTTGGAGTTTCATGTTTTGCTGCATTGTTTATGTTACATTGTTAATGAATGCCTTATTAACTTTCAAATCATTATTCATGTTGAATCACCAAGGAAAATGGAACCTATTAATTTCTTAGATCTAACATTCTTTACTGATCATTCTGATATGGTTCATAATGGTTCATTATAATCTTCTGGTAAGGCAAAAGTTGAAACTAATGTCTTCAAGACAAGTGTTAAAGTCTCTTACCAATTAAATCATCAATAATTTAAGTTTCTGTATGCATTAGAAGATACTACACTTAATAACAGCCTACAGATGTGGAAGTTTTGAACTGGCAAAGTTAGTGAGTAAGATGTTTGTATAGCATTCACATAAGAGTATATGGAGATCTATGTTGCATGGGGACCCCTCCCCCCCAAAAAAACCCATGTACCTTGCGTCCCTGCGTTCCAGGGACTTTTGGACCCTTAGGAAATGTCTCCAAACTGCTGAGGACTTCATCGGGGACTTGCTGGCCATCCAAAGATGTTCCGGACAGATTTCAGGGCTGTTTCTGGCAGATTTCAAGAATTTTCTGGGCAGATTTTAGAATGTTTTGGGCAGATTTCAGGGATAATCCAAGTGTATAGCTTTGATGTTGACAATCATGGATATTGATGATTGAACAAAATGATCATTTTTCCCATCCATTATTTTTGTAATGCATTGAATCTAAATCTTTTGTACAAGTTGCAGCTCAAAACATTGGTTTTGTATGATGGGGTTTAATTTGGATTTCTAGTGATTTAGATATTGTATTTTCAATGGTAAAATTATAAGAAACAACCTTGTCAAGAAAACAAAATATGCAACATTTTAAAAGGCCAATCCTAGTGATTATTGCTCTTATTCTTTCTCATTTTTTAGATCACCTCAGCTTTTACATATTTTATGTGAGTTTCGAGGAGTCACTTAAGTTCAGTGCTTCCACTATCCCAACCTCAAGCATTGTGAAAACAATTTGATAGTGGTGACTTGGATTTGGTACCAAATGTTTAAACAAATTCCTATTCAATCCCCTTCTTAATCTGAAATATGAATTTAGTATCTTTAAAAACCCAGAGTATTTTATAGTAGTTTTCAACACAGTTGTAAAAGTTTGCAAAACTGTTAAAATTGGCAACTAGGGCAAAAATTCATGTGAGTCATCTTATTCATGGCTGGTAATATGTTCATTAGATTCCTCTCGTCGAAAGGTGTAGGATTGATATAAAGATCATCCGATTCCGATAAGTATTCATGGAGATATGAATTTATTTTGATTATGGAATTATTATCAAGCCGACCTACAACTCCTGTAGGCTCAAAAGCCCAACAATCGCATCTATTCAAACACCAACGTTGTGTATAAATATAGGAGGACTTTTCCTCATTTGGACTCAATCATCTCATCACATCTCTCTCTTTTTACTGCGCAGAAAAGAATCTTTTCTCTACTGCGCAGAAAAGGGTCTCTCTCTCACACATGTGAAGCCGGAAGCTGTCGAAATTGAAGCTGCAATTGCAAAAGTAAAGTTTGACCTGCGTGGACCAGAATATCTCCTCACCTGAACTGTGATGTAGGTTCATCTAAACCTCCTCTGAAAGCCGCAACTTTTGGTGGTGGAATCAAGTCAATCCGATGGACAGTTTGCAAGATATCCACTGCCAAAGTTTGAAGGAAGCTGCTGAAACTGAAGTTGCAACTACAGAAGTAAAGTTTGACCTGCGTGTACCAAAAGATCTCCTCATCTGAACTGCGTTGTAGGTTCATCTAAACCTCCTCTGAAAGCCGCAACTTTTGGTGGTGGAATCAAGTCAATCTGACAGACGGTTTGCAAGATATCGACTGCCCTAGTTTGAAGGAAGCTGCTGAAAGTTGAAACTGAAGCTGAAACTATAGAAGTAAAGTTTGACCTGCGTGGACCAAAAGATATCCTCATTTGAACTGTGCTGTAGGTTCATCTGAACCTCCTCTGGAAGCCACAACTTTTGGTGGTGGAATCAAGCCGATCCGACAGCCGGTTTGTGAGATATCTTCTGCCCTAGTTTGACGATGAGGCCGCTAATGCTGATGCTGCTTATTTAGGGTTTGCTACTGCTGATATAAATCAGATTTATTGTACTATTTCTCTATGCTGAATTATTGAAGATAAAAGAAGATTTGATCAAAGGGTTTCCCCACACATTGTGGGGTTTGTCCCTAGCTAGCTGCCACATCTGGTGTCTCTTGTCTTGGCTTGTTTGCTGTCGATTGTTTAATGTTCTATCTGCACTTTACTTTATGTACATGTGATTGCTATTCTGTGGAATATAATAAAAAAAGAAGTAAACTATTATAAGCATAGAACATACCATAACTTAACAAAAACCTATTGAGAAGGGAATGTCTTTTATGTTCAATATAGTCATCACTAACAAGAAATATGAGGGGAAAAAATGCTATAAAGAAAGTTCTCTATGATAGATCACTATGGACTTTATTACAAATTGAAAGTAGTTATAGTTAAGTTTCCTAAAGCTAAAGCTCATGTCTAGTGGCCAATAATGGAATGTCCCTCAACCCTTTTTTAAATTGTTTGAGATTTTAATTGGCGAGTGTAAGGGTTGTGCATAATATGATAATACTATAATGTATTGCTTGTTATGCTTACAAGCTTGAAACAACTACAACTGCTAATATTGAATTCTGAATCATCCCCAGCCTGTCGTCCCCTGAAAAATTTGGGGGTGCGCTCTAGCTATTTCGAGGATGCGTCTCCCCGTCCCAAAACCAGGCAACATAGGTGGAAACTAACTTTGATGAACACATCTGTTAAAATTAGATGCTTTTCTGCACAAAGCAACTAGACCAATAGACAAGAACATTCAAAGAGTATAATGCCAACAATGTCACTCGCTGGATTATTAACTCTCATGTATAACTATAGGACAATATAATGAAGTAAGCTAAGGAGAATTAGATGGGAGGTACTAGCAAGCACTTGTTGAATTTTGTGTTTAGCTTTGGTGTTCTTGTGAGATGTGCTTGATATTTCCACCAAATTATAGATCAACATCGATTGGGCCAACTTTCTTATTGCGCAGGTTGTGATTTGTTGAGCTGCATAAGCCTATGCATGGCATGAGTTATTTGGAGTTGGTGTTTGGTGTTGGTTGAAGGTACTACACATATAAAAGGGATACATATGAAGCTGAATCATGAGAAGATGGGTCGATGCTGAGACTATGAAAAGGATTGGACTACTTTTAAATGCTTGTGTATTTTTGCATCAAGAATTGCTAATGAGGTCATTATTTATTGAATATAGAGTGGTATTATTTTGCACTAAAGTGATGTTATTGATCTATAATACCCCCGACTTGGATCCCGAATTGTAATATACATGTACATGTGACACTTAGGATGGTAAGCCAATACAAGTTGATTAGGTTGGTTAGCTGAATTCTATCGGGGTTTGTGTATCCTTGTTTGTCCAAATATGTTTTAAGGTTGGCATGCCTATGTATTTGGGTCAGAGGACTTGCGTCATTAGGCTAGTGAGCCGAGTTCCATTAAGGCCCAGGCACATATGATGTGTTAAGCCGGTGGGCCAACATACTTATGAGTTTAAGGCCAAAGTGCTTGGAAAAATCAGGTCGGCGAGCTTGTCTGTGTTAGTCTCTGTAACATCGGATGTGTTCTAGCCATCGGAGAGGCTAGAATACATGAGATCTCCAAAACCCAGAAATCATTTATGAAAATTCCACCTAGAAGTGCTTCAATTAGATTATTAATCTTTTTTTAAAAATATTTCCTGAGTCTAAACTTAGGGAATATGGTTAATTAATCAGTGTTAATTGAGATAAAGTGAGAATAATCTAGAAACTCACACGGATTGACACCCTGATGATCCTAGCTATTGATTAAGATTTAATCTTGGCCATTGGTGCTCCAACAGTGGATTATAAGAGGAAGTCGATGGGCACTTTGAGAAGACACACCAATGCAAATACTCAGTTGCTGAGACAGTTCGATTTTTTCAGTAGCAAAGATTAAGTAGAGAATATAGAGCCAAAGGGTGAGTAACAGGTGGTAGAGGAGGTCAACAACATTCCAAGAGGAAGTATTCTAGTCCCAGGCAGTAAGAGGAAGGCCGAAATTCCCAGAGGTTCTGCACAAACACTACGCAGATGTTGATGCATAAGGCTCAACGTGTGACTAGGGAGGCAATTTCAGGGGCAAAAATTAGTTGTGGGGTGAGAGAAAATTCTCACAATAATTTTGCAAGTATTTTCATTCAATTAGATTGCTAGTAGAGCATCTAAATTATTGTACTCAGAATTGCTGCTGAAGATTACTAATAAAACCCTCAACTGTTGCATTGGTTATCCCGCATTGGGTTTTTCCGGGGACAATTGTCCAAAAATAACTGTCTAAATTCTCGTGTGTGCGCTAGAATATCTCAGTTTCCAGTACTTTATTTTCCGCAATATTTTTATAGTGAAAATTATAGTAGTGATTTATTCATTGTTTGTCGTAGCAAATAAATTGCATAATTAAACTTATAGTTAGGAGAATAATTTCTAGTTATTGCAATAGATGAAATTTTCACATGGTATCAAAGCATGAGTGATCAACTAGGAAGTTCAAAAGTAGAGAAGGGGATTTTGCTATTTAGAGGGAGCAGCAGGTCGAAATTCTCAAAGGTTGCACAATAACCAGACAGGAGGGCCAAATCGCTGGGGTAGGAGTTCGATTTTTCAGTGCAGGATTGGCAAGAAAATTCGATTTTCCCAGGAGAGTGATTCCAATAGTCAGAGGGAGCAACAACAACACCGTTTTTTCGCTGAGAAGATTTCTGGTTGGACGTAAAGGGTTTTGCAGTAGTCTGGAATTGCATAATCAACGTCGGGTGAAAAGAGGAATAACACATTGTAAATTCTTCAGTATGACCATGGACAAAATTGACATTCAGGAGACTTTATATTTGTCTTCCATGTTAGAGGACGAATTTGCATGCTTATCAGGACCAACTTCAGAGGGTGTCTGGTATATAGATAGTGGAACATCGACTCATATGATAGGGGTTAGGGAATGTTTCTCTAGCTATAAGGAGCAGATGGACTCCCAGAATACGATGGGCAACATAACTAAGTGTATTCCAGTAGGGAGAGGTACCATCGATTTTCAAAGGGAGTCAGGAGTAAGCAACAGTGCTATAGATGTATTGCATGTGCCAGGATTAGGTGTGAACCTAATTTCAGTATCCCAGTTACCGGAGAAGGGATATGATATCCACTTCATAGGGAAGAAAGTGTTTGTCAAGCACCCAAGTTGGAAGAAGGTAAGACATATTGGAGTTCGAAGTAACAGATTGTACAGGTTGCAACTTGACTTTCCAATGGCACTAATAGGCAGTGACTGTTGAATTTTCTAAGTCCATCCATTAGAAAATTGATTTGTATTCTGTTGGTTTATTTCTTCTACTTGTAAATTCTGAACAAGTTATTTAAAACATTTAAATACCGAAATAAACATAATACAGTCACAACATCTACAGATCATCAAATAAAGAAAACAAACACACAAGTGACACTGTTATTTTTGGACAAATGTCCCTGGAAAAACCCAATGCGGTAAAACTGGTGCAGCTATTCTGAGGGTTTATTATTATCTAGTATTTCCTTGAGTACAACTGGGTGCCTAACCGGCTCACTCGATAGAGAAAAATACACGGGAGAAATACCTCTCTATTCAGAAATAGGTATTTAGAAAACCTATCCCACGAAACCCTCTCCGACAACTCTGAAGCTCAGTGTTGGCCCTTCTGGCCTCTTTGTTAGCCTCCTGCACTACGTCAGCCCCAGGGCCCTCTGTCTCAGTCCTCTGAGGCACCGCGCAGCCTCTGTGTCACTCCCTCTGCCTTCTGCGTGGATGACGCAGTCCCTCTAAGCTCTGCGCTATCTCTGCTTGGCTCTGCGTGGCCTGCTCTAGCTGCTGCTCTTGCTCTCTGCTTTTGTGCTAGTCTCTTGGCACTGTCTCCGCCTCTCTGCCTAGTACTCACTGCCCGTCACTGCTGATCATTGATTCACTTTTGCTTACCAACCCCGCTCTAGCAAAATGAATGACTGATCACTCTGGTGTATCTTCCAACTGACCCTCAAGCCTCCTCTTATACCTTTCTTGTTGGTTCTTCAACGATCGAGATTAAATCTCTAATCAACGACTAAGATTAGATTTGGCTTGATCAATGACTTTTGGAACCTTCTAACGCAGTTTTATATTAATACCCATTAATATTTATTTTTCCTAAGTTTAGACTTAGGAATTCCATTAAAAATATTAATTATTTTAATATCTCCCAAACCGGGCATAATTTGTCCAAATAATTTCCGGGTCTTGGAGATCTCATGTGCTTTACCCTCTCCACCAATTTTCATGGCTAGAGCACATCCGATGCTACCACAAATCAACGCTCCCTTAGCGAGGAATATGCTCTAGTAATACTCCTCACTGAGCATCACTCTGATTATCTGGCACCGGTACTTGTGCTGATGCTAGCCCTCCTTGCACAACATCCTTTGCATTGCTGCATCCTGTACTGCTACCCATGGCTCTGTCATTGCCACTGCTTAATCCATATGGCAGCTCCCTCTGCATCCGTGCTATTGCTGGTCCATCCCCCCAACACTGCATCTGCACTGCAACCCCCTCTGGTCATGTTGCATTGTGCTACTGCACTGCAACTCAATTACTGAGAAGTAAGTAACTAATCCACCCAACTTCTGACATCCCTTTCAGACTAGAAACACTCCCGATGCTGAAGCTCCCTCTGTCGCTAACAAGTGCTCCCTCTATTGACCTCTGTGTTGCTGCAACAATTCCCTGCATCTCGCATTGTTGTACACCTCTCTGTGCCATCCTGCACTAGTACAACACTCCCGTGCCTCTCTCACTGTTGCAGCCTGATAGCGTCATGCTGCTTGGAGACTCCTGCACTGTAACACTCTTTGTCGCTTCATTCGTATTCGTCTCTACCGGCATATGCCAATCCTGCTACTCCTTTTCAAGGCTCCTCTAGTAAGGTATAATCCAAGACGTTGGGTACCTCAAGGATCCTGCACCTCATCGCCTGTAGTACTCCTGACTACAACTGGATGTCTGCCCACATCTTCTCTAGAGGTACATGAGCACTCATCACACAATTGTCATCCTCCTCGACTTCTTTCTCCGCCTTTGATGGCACTATCTTAGAGTCAGATGCCTCTCCCTCGTTCTTCTTCCTCGGACACTGGTTCGCATAATGACCCAATTCCCCATAGTGGAAGCACTTGACCTTGGAAAGGTCCTTCTTCTTCCTCTTCTCCTACTTTCCCGCAGATGCCAGAGCTTCATCCTCTTCCTCTTCCTTCTTGATGCAGACTCCTTTGCTGCTACTTACCATCTTGGTCAGCCATCTGATCTCCTCTTGGCAAAGAGCTGCCGACAATTCTTCCCAATCTGGAAGACTCGCCCTGCCCAGTATACTCTGGACAAATGTCTTCCACTCCTCAGAGACTGCGTTTAGTGCGGTCCTCACCATCAACTCTTGATTCGGCGTGGTGCCTATGGAAGTCAGTTGGTCTCAGATCTCCTTCAACCAACCGAGGAAGAGATCTATCTGCTCTCCCTTCTGCATCTGGTATGACCTTAGCTGATTCTCAAGTAACATCTTCCTCTGCACGGAAGTATGTCTGTAAAATGTCTTCAAGGTGTCCCACATCTCCTTTCCCGTTTCCTTCTCGGCAATATTTTGGATCACATGATCCTTGGCCCCATCAAGGATGATGCATTTTGCCTTGGCCATTGCCTCCTCGTACCTTTCATTAGCTACCAAGTCAACTGGGATAGCCATTACTCTCAAGGCGAAGCCCTTGATGCAATGTCTGTCTAAAATGGACAGGATCTTGGCCTTCCAGACCACAAAGTTGGATGCTCTGTCCAACCTATCTTGATCCCTCAACCCATTCATGACCATCTCTCTGCTCTTCTCTGTTGACTCCTCCGAGTCCCTCTACTTCCCGCTTGGAAGTTCTCGGTTCGACTCCTGCTGAGTCTCTCTACTTCCTGTCTGGAAGTTCTCGGTTCGATTCCTCCGAGTCTCTCTACTTCTTGTCTGGGAGTTCTCTTCTAAACTCCCTCTGAGTCCCGATTTCCCTTCTGGAAATCCTTTTGCCAACCATCAAGTTGCCCCTCTCTAATCGTCTGTGCAATTGCAACACTGATCCAGATTTCTTGGCTAGAAATCCGCTTAGGCAACAAATCCCTCTACCTTGGTTTTGCCTTGTTAGGTACTGTTTTGACCATAATACCCCACCAGCTTCGCTCCCTCAAATTGCCCACAACTTCCTATGCCCCAACAACTGAAGGAATGAGCCTCTAGGCTCTGCACAATCTCGGCATTGGCAAAAACAGCTCCCTCAGCCACTTTGTCAACCCTCCTGGTCACCGCGCGAGCCTCTCTTTGCCCTCCTCAACCTCTGCGTTGGCCTTTCTTTGGCCCGGACCGATGAAGCAACCCCTCTGCGTAAACCCTTCCTTTGTCGCTTTCTGCAAGGATCAACTCCGTCACTCAGGACAGTGGAATCTGCTGCAAATGCTCTGCTTAGCTGATGCCTTCAACTTTCCTGTGATCTGCGACCATGCTCTGATACCATTTTGAATTTTCTAAGTGTATCTGTTAGAAAATGAATTTGTATTTTGTTGGTTTATTTCTTCTACTTTTCATTTCTGAACAAGTTATTTAAAACATTTAAATACCGAAATAAACACAATATAGTCACAACATCTATAGATCATCGGCTGAAAGAAAACAAACACACAAGTGACACTGTTATTTTTGGACAAATGTCCTCGGAAAAACCCAATGCGGGAAAACTGGTGCATCTATTTTTGAGGGTTTATTATTATGTAGAATTTCCTTGAGTACAAGTAGGTGCCTAACCAGCTCACCCGATAGAGAAAAATACACGGCAACAATACCTCTTCATTTGGAAACAGGTATTCAGAAAACTTGTCCCATGATACCCTCTCCGACGACTCTGAATCTCAGCGCTGGCTCTTCTGGCCTTTGCGTCAACCTCTTGCTGCACTGCGTCAGCCCCAGGACCCTTTGCGTTAGCCCTTTGAGGCACTGCGCAGCCTCTGGGACCCTCTGCGTCACTCCCTCTGCCTTCTGCGTGGATGACGCAATCCCTCTGGGCTCTGCGTTCTCTGTTGGGCTCTGTGTGGCCTGCTCTGGCTGCTGCTCTCGCTCTTTGCTTCTACGTTGGTCTCTTGGCATTGTCTCTGCCTCTTTGCCCCTCACTGGTGATCACTGATTCACTTTTGCTTAGCAACCCCGCTCTGGCAAAATGAATGACTGATCACTCTGGTGTATCTTCTAATTGACCCTTAAGTCTCCTCTTATACTTTTCTCGTTGGTCCTTCAATGACCGAGATTAAATCTCTAATCAATGACTAAGATTAGATTTGGCTTGATCCAGGACTTTTGGAACCTTCTAACCTAGTTTTATATTAATACCCATTAATATTTTATTTTTTCTAAGTTTAGACTTAGGAACTCCATTAAAAATATTAATTATTTTAATATCTCCCAAACCGGGTATAATCTGTCCAAATCATTTTTGGGTCTTGGAGATCTCATGTGCTTTAGTCTCTCCACCAATTTTCATGGCTAGAGCACATTCGATGCTACCACAAATCAACAGTGACAGTAGCAGTGGGAAGGAACTGAATGAGTTATGGCATAGGAGAATGTGAGATTTACACCGTGGAGCACTCAAGATGCTTAGGGAAATAGTAACAGGGGTTCCAGAACTTGGCATAGAACAACATGGTGTGTGCAGAGGATGTGTACTTGGGAAGTATGCGAAGGCAACATTCCCAAGAAGTGACAACAGAGAAAATGGCGTGTTAGGACTTATACACTCGGATATTTGTGGCCTGATGTCCACTAGAGCTCTCAGTGGTGCCAAATACTTTGTCACTTTTATTGATGACCATTCCAGAAAAACCTAGATCTACTTCTTGAGGACCAAGGATGAGGTCTTTGATCATTTCTGGGAGTTTAAGGCTCTCGTGGAGAATGTGAAAGGGAAGAAGATCAAGGTAGTTCACTCAGATAATGGTGGAGAGTATATTGATAAAGACTTCACAAATTTTTGTGTGAAGGAAGGCATCAGAAGAGAGTTGACAACTCCGTATAATCCACAGTAGAATGGGGTAGTGGAGCGGAAAAACATAACTATAGTTGGGGCTGAAAAACAATGTTATATGACCAGGATTTGCCTAGGTTCTTATGGGTAGAGGCATGTAACATGACAGTGTATATTCAGAAGAAGACTCCTCATAGGGCATTGGGGAAGAAAACACCAGGAGTCTTCACAGGGAAGAAGCTAGAAGTTAGTCACTAAAGGATCTTTGGTAGCGTTGCTTATTGCCATGTGCCAAATGAGAAGCACACCAAATTAGATCAGACTGTAGAAAAGGGGTTTCTCGTCAGGTATAATGAGACCTCTAAGGCATATAAGATCTACATTCCTAGTAATAGGAAGATTGTAGTTAGACGGGATATAAAGTTCGTGGAAGATCGAGCTTTCAAGAGATCTCGTGAGATGCTTGCAGGTGATCAGAATCATCTAGCTGAAGCTCCATTGGGCCAAAAACAGGGGCAGCCAGTGGGACAGTGATAGGGATCTAGTACAGTAACTAGTACTAGCATTTCCTTAGGAGTAGGGAATCCAGTCAGATCTCAGGAGATGGAGCAGCAGAGGCAGAATGAGGAGCCGGTGGAACTTCCCACTACAAGTGGTTGAGCTAGCAAAAAGGTTCGTCAGACATTGAGAGATGCAAAGGCGTTTATTGGAATTCCTAGGATGAACAAGAGAGAGCGCAGACAACCTGACAGATATCAAGCATTGGTAGCTCAGGTTGCTGAACCTTCCAACTTTCAGGAAGCTGCACAACATCATGTGTGGATAGATACCATGGTAGAAGAATACAACTCTCTCATGACGAACGATGTTTGGGAGGTGGTGCTGAGGCTTGAGGACAGGTCAGTTGTAGGTTCTCGATGGATCGACAAAACCAAGTATGTTGCAGATAGCAATGTGGAAAAGTACAAGTCTAGGTTCGTGGCAAAGGGGTATGCATAGAAGGAAGGGATAGATTATGAGGAGACCTTCGCCCCAGTTGCCAGATACACTTCTATTTGGTCAGTTATATCCCTAGCAACTCAGATGGGATGGAAGATTCACCAGATGGATGTCAAGGCAACATTCTTGAATGGGGTGATAGAGGAAGAAGTGTGTACAGAATAGGCAGAAGGCTTCGAGACTCATGAGAGGCGCGTTCATGTGTGCAAACTGAAAAAAGCTTTATATAGGCTCAAACAGCCTCCCAGGGCATGGTATGGTCAGATTGCAGCATATGGGATTCGTTAAGAGTGACGTAGATCCCAACCTTTACTATTTGGTGGTAGAGGGTGAGCCAATCATCCTAGTATTGTATGTGGATGATCTATTCTTGACAGGATCATCAGGGCTCATAGAGGACTGCAAGAGGAACTTGGCAACAAAGTTTGATATGAAGGATTTGGGGCTGATGCACTATTTCCTAGGTTTGGAAGTGTGGCAGAAGGATGGGGGGATCTTCCTTGGGTAGGGAAGATATGTTATAGATATTCTGAAGAGGTTCAAAATGTAGGATTGTAAACCCATGTCTATGCCCATGATCACCAACTGGAAGAAGATAGATGCATCAAATGACAAGGATGTCGACCTCGCCTTGTATAGACAACTTATCTGTTCTCTCATGTATCTGAGCAACATTAGGCCAGATATTTGCTTTGCAGTCAATACCCTCAGTCAATTTATGGTAGAGCCGAAGAGGGTACATTGGACAGTAGTGAGGCATATTTTGAGGTATGTACGTGGTACAATCGAGTATGGGTTGAGATATACTCGAAGGGATGACGTGAGACTGTGGATTCATAGATGCAGATTGGGCAGGCAGTTTAGTGGACAGGAAAAGTACCTCTGGGTACTGCTTCAGTGTTGGATCAGGGATAGTTGTTTGGTGTAGCAGGAAGTAGAAGTCAGTAGCACTGAGCTCTACAGAGTCAAAGTATATGGCAGTAAGCACAGCCACATGCGAAGCTATATGGATTTGGAATTGCTAATAAGCTTGTTTAGGTAGAGGATGGAGGCGACCAATGTTTACTGTGATAATCAAAGTTGCATTAAGTTCTTTGAGTATCCAGTGTTTCATGACAGGTCGAAACACATAAATATTCGGTGTCATTTCATCAGATATTGTGTGTAGCGTGGGGCGGTCCAACTACAGTGTGTTCATAGAGAAGAGCAGGTTGCAGATATACACACAAAGGCTCTAGGGAGAGCTAAGTTCACTACTTTGCAGAATTTGAAATTCCATCTAAATTGCAGAATTCAAACTTTCTTCTAATTGTATGAAAGGAAAATGCTTAGAAACCAAATTTCAAGAAAGAAACAATCTAGTTCTATCTTGCAGAATTAAAAACATTCTACACTAACTTGCAACATAAAAAAAAAAACTTCTATACTAAATTGCAGTAAGGAAATCCTACTAATTGCATGAAAGATAAATTGCAATAAAAATGATCTAATTCCTACTTGAAGAAAATGAAATGAGAGTCTATACAACTTGAGAATGATTACTTGTGTGTGTATTTAGCCTCTAAAGAGTGTTTCATCAACATTTAAGAAATCGAATTAAGCTATGAAGTAATTAAGTGCTGGAAAGAAGATGCATTCAATAATTGAGATCTTTTTAGTGTTTTCTGTTTATGAGTACTCTGTAATCAAAATGAGAATCATCAAAAATGTAATTATGATGGAAACAAATTACTTAGAGAAACTATAATATGAAAAACAGGTAATTGCAAAACAAAACTATAAACAAAACCTCACAGCTCGACAGGGGGCCCTCCCATGGCTACAGGTCAATTAGTAATCACAAGATCTTCACGCACGCATTGAGAACAAAGTAACTTATATTAAGATGGAACAAAGTATCATCGGTCTTCACAGTGAAACAATTATAAACTTAATATTCGAGAAAAGTTATGTCTTAGGTCTCGACATACAACCTTTATACAAATTTCATAAAACGATTTAAAGAGTTTTAAGCCGACACGACATGAGCTATTTTGACATCCAAGATAAATTCAATTTGAAACTCAATCTCTTTATGACTTGCTACTAAAAGAGCAAGTCATAGGACATTCATCTTGATCCAAAATCTAACAGTTGAACAGGGCTTCAATCTCACTTGCTTGATGTTGTTCTATTCCTCTGCTACTTTTAGTTGATCGCTACACGTCGTTTTCAGAGTTTGACTTTGAATTTGACTTCTAGATCTCTCAATCCTCGTAGCTTGCAAGGTTATTCTGATAGGTGGTTATCCATATGGTGGACATTTGTCATCTCTGGGTAGGCTTCATCCTTTTATTGAAGTGCTGCAACTTGTCTAACAATGACTATTGCCGTGGAAACCAATATTAGCTACATAATGTTTATAATTCTGTCATTGTAAGAATATTTTCATTATGATTCATTACAAAACAAAGATTCTAATTATGGATAATGAATACCTTTTTTAAGAGTTGAAATTGACATTGAACATACTAAGATTGCTATAAAATGGCGATAAAAAAATGAAATGAGATGTCAAAAGGATAGTAAGAAAGAAACAATTCCAGACTTCAACATTTTCCCACACCAAAGGTTTTGCATGTCCTCATACACCAAACATTCAAAACTGTCTCTTCTTTTCTCCTTTAGTGAATGATCTCTGAACCCTGTGCAAGCACATTCAGACTAGTGCTTCCTTTCTTCTTTTTAATGCTGAAAGTGGTCCTTGGTTTCTTCATCAGCATTCTGCTCTATAACCCTCTGATTTTGTTCTTGAGAAACTTGTTTTGAACCTTAAGTTTCTTATTCTTCTTATACCAATGACATAGGTGTAGAAGTATATTATCATTTTGGGTTCTAAGTATCTCATTCTGAACTTTTGCTGCTTTCCTTTCCAGAATTAAGTATTTGTTAAGAACCTCCAACTCATATATGTCTTGATTTTATATTTTCTTCAATTTTGTGTTCCTGTTCCGCATTTTGTTTTGTTGCTGAAGTTTCACCCATTTCATATTGAGAATTTTTTTCTTTTTGTTGTGCCCTTTGCTTTAGGGATTCCACATAGTCATAAAACGTTTTCTAGACTGGATCAATTTCTGGAGTTTGTCTTGTTGGATTGACTGTGTGAGGTGGTGTATTATACCCTTCTTCTTCAAGATCGATCATTTCTGGTGATTGTGTACTTGACATTTTCGAAATTCTTTGGCTTCTCCTCAATTTTACTTCTGAGCTTCTAGAGTCTTTCCTTTTTGTTTTATTATCCTTTTTTCTTCTTCTTTTCCTTGGGTAATTTATGGCTCGAGCTAGCTTTCTTTCTTCTAAGGTCCTATTTGTCATTTTTCTGTTTAAATTACTCAAGACACTGGGATAGCGGGGTATCATCTTCAAATGGATCTTCTGGTGTTTCGGTTACATACTGCTCTCAAATTTCTTCTTTAATTCTCTCTTTTTTAGGGTAAGGGTTTGACTTTCTTCAACTTCTTTTAACCCTACTATTTATTTCTTCCTCCGGGGCTTCTACAAAATGGTTTCTCACTAAGAAATCTTGACAACTATCTCTAGCTTCCAAATGTACTTCTACAAGTTGACGAGTCCATGATGGTAAAGAGAGTTATCTATTGATTTGGGGTAGCATCGGATGTGCTCTAGCCATGACAATTGGTGGAGAGGTTAAAGCATATGAGATTTCCAAGACCCAGAAATGGTTTGGGTAGATTCTACCCAGTTAAGGAGATATTAAAATAATTAATATTTTTAATAGAGTCCCTAAGTCTAAACTTAGGAAAAATAAAATATTAATGGGTATTAATATAAAACTGGGTTAGAAGGTTCTAAATGATATGGATCAAGTTAAATCTAATCTTAGCCGTTGATTAAAGATGTGATCTTGGTCGTTGAAAGACCAACAGGAAAAGTATAAGAGGAGGCTTGAGGGTCAGTTGGAGAACACACCTGAGTGATTAGTCATTCAATTTACTAGAGCGGGGTTTACTATGTAAAGTCGAATTAGTTATCTGTTTGCAGCGAGGGGCAGTGAGCACTGGACAGAGAGGCAGAGATAGTGCCGAGAGACCAGTGTAGAGGCAGAGAGGCATATGCATAAGCAAGAGCAGGTCGTCCAAAGGCTAGTGCAGAGGCTAGAGGGCTTGTGTCATCCACAAGGAGGGCAGCAGGAGTGACGAAGAAGGCCGTAAAGGCTACGTAGTGCCTTAGAGGGCTGACGCAGAGGGTTTTGAGGTTGACGCAGAGGCCAGGAGGGCTGACGTAGTGCTTCAGTTGTGCTGGAGAGGGTTTCGTGGGGCATATTTTCTGAATATCTGCTTCCGAATAGAGAGGTATTACTACCATATTATTTTCTTTGTCGGGTGAGGTAGTTTGGCACCCTGTTGTACTCAAGGATAGATGTTGAATTGTGGGGGCCTGACCTAGGTTCAATGTTAGTTAGCCAAACAAATCCCTACACTACTGGCCCTTTTGACATCAGCCCGCGGAGCGCGGACTGAAGTCTCACCTGAAGCAGTATTGGGGGATGCTGGAACCAAGTTTTTGCACCCTTGGGATGGATGTGATGTCGGTTTATTCCAACTATACCTGCCTTCGCGCAGGTTGCTTATCCCTCTGTTCTACCCTTCAATACCTTCGCAAAATGTTACAATTGGCTTTCGCGCAGCCCTAATCGGTTAATATGCTTTCGCGCTGCTAGGGTAGCGAACTGTGATGTTTCCCAAACTACACTAAGTATCTTACTTATCTTATTAACAGATCTTAGTTAACTTCGCGTAAACAGATGTTCTTACTTGCGTTCACTTAACCAATACAGTTATATGCATTCGCACATCATATAAGCATTAGAAGTGAAATTCATACCCAATATAACAGATGAATAAATAGGAAATAAAGATGCAGATATTATAGAATACTTCTCTTTATTGATAATCCCATATGCTTACAGACTCGACTTGCCCTATGCACTCAGCTACAGTGGTTCGCACACTCAGCTGCAGACTTCTAGGCCTCTGCACACTCAGCTGCAGTGGTTTGCACACTCAGTTGCAGACTTCTAGGCCTCTGCACACTCAGTTGCAAAGCCTCTACCTACGCTACGACCCAAGACTTAGACTTCTACTCAGAGCTATTTCTCATACATCATATTATTCTTCATGTTGTTCTTGATTGATTTATCTTATCTACTTAGAGCTTAGCTCTATTTATACAATCCTATGGTCCGCGGACCATGGGTGGATCTTTTACAACCGACATTACATTATCAAAATAAGGGTGGACAACCCTATGACTCTTTAACATCTACGCACTCCGCGACCACAAAATGCGGAGTCTTTACAAAAGTTGGACCAAAATATGGGCTTTAAGCCCCAAAACTTCTTTTGGGGGATCCCGTGCCCAACAATAGACTGCATAATAAAATAAACCCTCAGAATTGCTGCACCAGTTTTCTTGCATTGGGTTTTTCTAGGGACGAGTTGTCCAAAAATAACGTTGTCACTTGTGTGTTTTCTATTTCTTTCAGTTGTTGATCTGTAGATGGTTGAGACTGTATTGTGTTTATTTCGATATTTATATGTTTAAATAACTTGTTAGTAATTAACAAGTAGGAGAAATAAACTATAGAATATAGATAAAATTTCTAACGGCTAATACTTAGAAATTTCAAGATTACCAATGGAGCTAGACTCTCTCTGTATGCTAAATGGCATTTTCTTTAAACTTTGAAGCAAAAAGCAAGGCAAATTAATCTCATTTCCATCAACAAAATGCATCTTAAGCCTGACATGGTAGAAAAACATTGTCCCAAATCTACCTTCACATGTTACAAATTTTTGAATAACTAGCAAGAGATTTCTCCATTTTCCCTTTAATGCAGTAACTCAAATACCCTTTTTGAAAATGGATAAATCCATACATGGTTCTCTGAGGAAATGGACCCAGTTATTCTTTTTAATTCTCCTATTCTTGAACCAACTTTCCCCGTTTCTTGGTAGTCCTGTTGCTTCTGCTACAATAGATTCTGTGAGGATGAGCTTAATATCTCCTATATCTGCTTCTACTCCATCAAATGCTTAGGCGAAAGCTTTGGCCACTTCTGTTTCATACCCATTGAATTTCTCGAAAAACCAGAGCCATCCCACTTGTTGCAATTGGTCTTTAACCCTTGGATATGGCTGGAGAAATTTTACTCCATTTGGTTCAGAACGAACAAGTGTTCCCATGGTGAGGAGAAGTCTCGACTTCGACAATTTCCTTTCGACCGGGATAATGGAAGCTTTGAAAGAGGAAATGAATGAAATGTGAATTGGAAATGAGTAGAATGGATATGAAACAGGGTTAAATGATGGCAAGGTAAGGCGTTGATGGAGGAGGTTGTGTTGTGTCTAGATTGTACCTTCACAATTTCCTAGATCCGATTTCAAAGCATTGGTGTCATTTGTTTAATTCTGATCGGGCTTGATGTGACTATGTTGTATATCTAACTCAGAAATATATGAAAATATAAATAAACCCAAGAATAACAAGATCTGAATAGATAGAAATGCTTCTTTATTATCTAACCCTTAAGGTAGGGCAACACCATACATTCACTCCTTAAGGAAGGAGAACACTCCACAAGCCATATGCTTGTTCATACAATATTCCTTGACTACATTTCTTGACTTCTCCATGTGGAGTCTCGAGCCTCTATATAGGCCTCATACATACAATACCATGGATCATTACCATGGTTCCCTCATACTATCGACTAATACCATGGGCCCATTACATTATTACTAACTACTTGTGGTCCCTTACATGAGATGGGTTAACCACCTTATTTATTACTATGGCCCATCCCATTATTACATTATTACCATGGGTACCTCCCTTCGTACCCCATATTATCCACCCTAGGTATATAACATTCCACCCCCCTAAGCATGTTTCGTCCCCGAAACATGGGAAGAACACAAATAATAAGATATACTCAAAAGAGTAGTCCACTGGTACCATGCACGTGCGTCTAGCCATCCAAGATAAAGGTGAACCCTCGATCTCGCTGGTGCCTCGCTCGCTTGATATGGAAGTTGACCGTGGCAGCTCTTCTGTTTTGATGTGTAATAGGTGGATTTTCGCTCCTCGCTATCTGTCATACGAGGGTTGTGACTACTTGGTTTCCATTTTGATGGCTGTCTTGCGGGGTGATGTGGGTGATGATATGTTGAAGTTTTAACCCACAGTGTCTTTTTCTTTAATTCACCTTGCTGTGGTGCCTGTTGTGGTGTCTTCTTTTTCAATATGACTTCAACCACTGAACCCTCGTCAAATGTGTCAGCACCTGTTACCTTTTCGGCTTCAGCCTCTGTTTGTGTTTGATTGTCGACCATCAACTGCTCATCATCTGATATGTTAGTTCCTGTAACATCTTCTGCTTCAATCTCCTTGGACTCTACCTGCTTATTAATGGAAATATTTTGGAATGTAATTTTCTTCTTTTTATACCAGAGCTTCAGGAATTTCTTTTGTACATTAATATTTATAGTAACCAATAATTCCATCCAAGGGTATCCCAAAACAACATCCATGTTATCCATATCTAAAGCATAAAAATCACCATGAAACACATACTTATCCATAGAAAGTTTCAAATCCTTATAAATTTGAACATCCTTATCATCAACCTGTGTATTTTCAATATGTTTCGCTG
Organism: Pinus taeda; assembly: GCA_000404065.3. Classification (NCBI taxonomy): domain Eukaryota; kingdom Viridiplantae; phylum Streptophyta; class Pinopsida; order Pinales; family Pinaceae; genus Pinus; species Pinus taeda. The sequence continues at coordinate 73,330 of APFE030544578.1, read as the reverse complement.
GGACTTGCAATTTTTTTGCCAAATTAACATTGATAAAATTATGCTTGCCACTAGGATTTATAGACACAACGATCTTCTCCTTCTGAATCAACCCATGAACCTGTAATAAGGATATACCAATAGGAATTAGACCCACATGTTTCTCCTTATCTTGTTTTCTGGCATGAGACCATCTGTCTAAAAGTAATTTCTCAAATTCTTCATCTGAAAGTTTGGTCAACTGCTTGTGGTCAAGTGAATTCCACCACCATTTGGCAGCCTCATCTATTAAATTAAACCACACT
>APFE030544578.1:54841-72647 GCA_000404065.3 Pinus taeda | reverse complement strand
AAGCAATCCATGAATCTGTAATAAGGATATACCAGTAGGAATTAACCCCTTATGTGTCTCATTCTCATTTTTCCTAGCCCGAGACCATTTGTCTAAAAGGACTCGTTCAAATTCTACATCTGAAAGTTTGGTCAACTGCTTGTGGTCAAGTGAGAACCACCATTTGGCAGCCTCATCTTTTAAATTAAACCACACTGAATCCCTCCAACGTGTCCCAAATATACTCTTTTTTTTCTTTATGAGTTTTTTAATAGTCATACCATTATCATTCCCTGTAAAAAATGCCTTGCTAGAATCCATGAATGGTTTGGAAAAAAATTCACTTACTTGACGAAAATTTGAAAATATCACAGTTTCGTCAATATTGCTCAGAATCTCTATTATAACCTGTTTTTGGAAATGGAACAACCATTCTGCATTCTCCCATATGATAGAAATCCTGATCTAGGCACTGGAATTTCAGATCTGCGCTGCTACTCTCCCACCATCACCCAAAATTTCTAAAAAAAGAGCTGATTTTAAATCAGCGATATCTCCCTCATCCGGACTCCGATTCAACTGATTTTTTTTTGAATTTGGGTATTTTTCCACAAAGAATCCAGATCTACAATTAGATTTTGCAGATCTTGTACCAGGACGTCCAGATCTGCGCCGCAAACTCGCTTCCCTGAAAAATTATCTGCAACCCCACTGATTTTTAAATCAGCGATATCTCCTTCATCCGGACTCCGATTCGACCGATTTTTTTTGTTTGAAATCGGGTATTTTTTCACATAGAATCCAGATCTGCAATTAGATTTTGCAGATCTTACACCAAAATGTACAGATCTAATCTGCAAACTCGCCGCCCTTGAAATCCTGCAAAAGTAAAAAAAATTCTCCACTTTTGTGCCCAAGAAAGTGCTTTGATACCACTTGTTGTAGCTCTGATACCACTTGTAGCTCTGATACCACTTTTTGTAGATCTAACCCGGAAATATTATAGATCTGATATGAAAATATAAGACAATGCAAATAAACCCAGAAGTAATATGAAATGATTCTTTATCGATCAAACCCTTAAGGTAGGGCAACACCATACATTCACTCCTTAAGGAAGGAGAACACTCCACAAGCCATATGCTTGTTCATACAATATTCCTTGACTACATTTCTTGACTTCTCCATGTGGATTCTCTAGCCTCTATATGGGCCTCATACATACAATACCATGGATCATTACCATGGTTCCCTCATACTATCGACTAATACCATGGGCCCATTACATTATTACTAACTACTTGTGGTCCCTTGCATGATATGGGTTAACCACCTTATTTATTACTATGGCCCATCCCATTATTACATTATTACCATGGGTACCTCCCTTGGTACCCCATATTATCCCCCCTAGGTATATAACAGACTAGCGGTGTAATGATAAGGAGATATGGTATAATGGTTATGTTTATGATAGAAAATGTATAAGATCTTGTTGTAGCAGCTACAACCACCCTCCAAAATTTTGCCTTAGCTTTGTTTTGGGGCCTCCCTACCAACCATCCTTAGCAGCATGTCTTGCAATGTCAAGTACATTAGCTTCAACTGAGTTTCAGTGGTTTGCAAGTTTGTGCATGTCAACTTGTTTGTCTTCCACCACTGGCTGCCATTCCGAACTTAGGTAATTCTCTGGCTGAGATGCTCACTTAGAAAATTGTGCAATTCTCGAGGGGGACCAACCTTCCCAGAAATTGCGCAATCCTGTTGGGCTGCCTGCTGGGCTCCAGATTGTGCAATCCAGCCGGCAACCCTCCCTCAGGAAATTGTGCAATGCAGCCCGACACTGGGCTTCAGCGCAGAAATTGCGCAATTCTCAGAGGTAGTGACTTGCTGACTCCAGAAATTGTGCAATGCCTGAGGGACAACCAACCTTGCTCAACCTAGAAACTGCACAAATCTCTTTCCCAGGCTTGTATACTGCTGCATGTGCCTTCAGGTTGACTGATTCCCTCCAAGATCGTTTTAGAAACTTCCCTCCAAGTGTCGTTTTTTCCTAGATTTGTGGCATGTGCATCATAAGCCTCGAACTTATTTATTCGATGTTGCAGATCTCATTCCTCACATCGATCTTGGAGCTCTGATATCCCACATCGCATCTAGGAGTCTTCGGCACATTTAGCTCAACTTTTTCCGGGTAAGTTTGCTTTTCATGTCATTTGCTGCTTTTCTGTCGCTTTTTATATTTTGCTTTGAATGAATATTGTTTGCTTGGTTTTGTTGAATGCCTGCTGTCGTTTTAATGCATGTTAGCCTATAGAAGCACTGTTTCAAGTTTTTCATTGCATCTCACTGCTATCGCATTCATCATTGTTTCTGCACTAACGGTCGCCGTTGCAGCGAATCGCTTCACACACATGCTTGCTTTCTCGTTTTCTGAATCTTGCACTTACTGTTTGCATGCATGATCATTCACTCTTGCTTACACTTAGTCTCTTCATACATTTAAGCTTTTTCATGTTTTCAGTCACTCGTCGGCGAGTCTGGGCTGCCTTGGCCCGGACCTTGCTTTTCTTGGATAGAAATGCACATTTTTGAGAGTGAAGGCTCTGCTTTTGTCCTAGAAATTGCGCAAATATGGCTAGCACTAACCTCCAGGCTTGCATTGCGCAATTCTGGGAGGCAGTTCCAGCAATCAGTCAGCCTCCAAATAGCCCACACTGTGCCTTGCATAGTTTTGGCAGTCAGTCTCCTAGCCTCCCAATGAAAATTGTGCAATCTTCACTGTTAGTCACCCAGGTATGTTGGGCTGCCTTGGCCCGGACCTTGTCTTTCTCGGACATAAATGCACATTTCTGAGAGTGAAGGCTCTGCTTTCCTCCTAGAAGTTGCGCAAATCTGGCCAGCACTAACCTCCAGGCTTGCATTGCACAATTCTGGGCGGCAGTTCCAGCAGTCAGTCAGCCTCTTGACAGCCCAGACTATGCCTTGCATAGTTTTGGCAGTCAGTCTCCCAGCCTCCCGGTGAAAATTGCGCAATTTTCACTGTTAGTCACCCAGGTATGTTGCATGTCAATCCTCAAAGTTTTTTTGGTTTTCAACCGACAGATTGCTTGCCATGAGTGTTACTATCTCTCCAGGTATTGCAGGTGTTCGTTCGTCTCTCAGCAGTTTAGGTTCAATGGCCTCCAAGAGAGCAGGGTCAAAGGACACCTTTGAAAGTGCAACTGGAGATGCAGTTGAACAAGTGTCTATGAGCTTGCCTATCTATGAAGACCCCAAGCTGTTCATAGACAAGGACATCAAGATGAAATGACAGGACATCAATGACACATTCTTAGGCATATTTGAGGAAAATTTGGAAGACCGTAGGGTTTATGTCAACACCCACAACTCTGGCTTGTACCGGATTGCATGCAGGTATCCCACGTTCCCATGCACCGACATGATCCACTGAATTGTCTCGTACACTGATCCCGAGACGATGATATTGAGCAGTGTCAAGCGGGACAGGGCTTGCTTCCTTCAGGGCGAAGGACTATCAAATGTATCACTTGCCACAACCAGTGATCATAATGGAGAAACCCTTTAGCAAACCCAATAGTAGTGTAAACTCAAGAGATATCTTGAAGAGTTGGGCGAAAGAGACAACCAAGTTTAGGACGACACCCAGCCAGGTTTACAAGACGAAGATACTGTAGAAGGCATTTTAGTACTTGGTCATCTTTACATGCCGCTTATATGGCCAAGAGAGCACAAAGACCTTCTTGCAGAGTTGGGTGATTGCGTTGGACCAACTGGCCAGTGAGGAAGATCTTGCAACTAGTCCAACATGTTGGCTCTCAGGTTGAAGGAATAGGGGACAGAAGCCCAGCATCTGCCCAAGGGTCAGCAAGCGGAGATATACATGTCCGCTTACATTCTAGATGCAATCTGTGCCTGTCAACAGTTCTTAGGCTTGAGTTGGGCATGGACACCTTCGGAAACCTTTGTGCACACTTTTGCAGATTGTTCTCCGAATGCAGCTTTCGCGAAGTTATCACACAGTTGTCAGACCACTTTGTCACCCCAGTGTACAAAATGATATTTAAGCAGGATCCATCTTGCATGTCACAAGCAACGATGCATGCATTGATCGACATAGCAGATTGGTATGCCTCACCCCTTGGCAACTTCATACAGATGTACAGTGTTGAAATTTCTAAGTCTAACACGTTAGAAATTCTTCCTGCATTATCTAGTTTATTTCACCTACTTGTTTATTCCTTAACAAATTATTTAATCATATAAATACTGAAAATAAACACAAATGCAGTCTCAACTCATATACAGATCATCAATTGAAATAATAGACAAACACACAAGGGACACTGTTATTTTTGGACAATTGTCCCCAATAAAACCCAATGCAGGAAAACTGGTGCAACAGTTCTAAGGGTTTTATTATTATGCAGATTTCTTGAGTACAACTAGGGTGCCAAACTAACTCACCCAACAGAGATTTTTACACGACAGTAATACCTCTTCTCGGAGGCAGATATTCAACTTTTCAGCACTAGTCTACCCCACAAAAATCCTTTCGGTGCTTCTCCAAGGCTCTGTGTCAGCCTTGCTAGCCTCTGCGTAGCTCTGGGACCCTTTGCGTCAGCCTTTTGCCTCTCTGTGTCAGTTCTCTGGCCTTTTGCGTCACCCACGCAGGCCCCTCAGCCTTTGTGCAGTCTCTAGCAGCCTCTGCATGGCTCCTGCTGCCTCTGCGTAGCTTCCTTCGTCACTGTGATGACCCTCTGGCACTATCTCTACCTCTTTGCTATGTACTCATTGCCCCTCGTTGCAACTCAGATCATTTGTTCGAATTTTCTCAGCAAACCCCGCTCTAGAAAATCAAACTGACTAATCAATCTTGGTGAATCTCCAACTGACCCTCAAGCCTCCTCTTATACTTTTTTAGTTGAGTCTTCAACGACCGAGATTAAGTCCCTAATCAACGACTAAGATTAGATTTGGTTTGATCCATATCATTTAGAACATTTTCACCTAGTTTTATATTAATACCCATTAATATTTTAATTTTCCTAAGTTTAGACTTAGGAACCCCATTAAAAATATTAATTATTTTAATATCTCTCTAAACGGGTGGAATTTCGCCAAACCATTTCTGGGTTTTGGAGATCTCGTGTGCTTTAGCCTCTCCACCAATGTTCATGGCTAGAGCACATCCAATGCTACCCCAAATCAACACTTCCTCTTAGCGAGGAATGTGCTCTAGTAATGCTCCACCACTGAACATCACACTGATCTTCCAGCACCAGTACCTGTGCTAATGCTTGGCCTACTGCCCAACATCCACTGCATTGTTGCTTCCTGTACAGCTGCCCATGGCTCTGCCACTTGCACTGCTGCATCTGTACTGTAGCCCCCTCTCAACATGCTGCATCATGCTGCCCATAGCATTGGCATTGCTAACTGCAACTCAGTTACCAAGATGTAAGCAACTGATCTACCCAATTCTGACATCCTTGTCAGTCTGGAAGCCTCCTGATGCTGAAGCTACCTATGCTTCTATCCTGTTCTCCCTCTCCTGCCTCTGCGCTGCTGCAACCACCTCTATGCCTCTCGCACCGCTGCACCTGTGCTTTTTGCACTGCTGCAACCACCTCTGTGCTGCTACAAATCTCTGCACTCTAGCACTGCCTTGTCGCTCCATCACATCTTTTTTCTACTCGATATTCGTCACCCTGCTACTGTCATTTGGGGCTCTCGTAGCCGGATATGATCCAAGAGTTTGGGTACCTCAAGGATCTTGCCCCTCATCTTCTATAGTCTGCCTGACTACAACTTGATGTCACCCCACCTCTTCTCTAGAGGTGCATGAGCACTCATGGCACAGTCATCATCCGTCTCGACTTCTTTCTTCGCCTTAGCCGGAGCTGCGTTGGAGTCAAAAGCTTCTCCCTTATTCTTCTTCTTGGGACACTGGGTTGCATAATGACCCAGTTCCCCACAATGGAAGCACTTCATCTTGGAGATGTACTTCTTCCTCTTCCCCTGCTGTCCTGTAGATGCCAACGCTGCATCCTCCTCCTCCTCTTTCTTGATTTGACCTCCTTTGCTGCTACTTCCTGTTGATTTGGGGTAGCATCGGATGTTCTTTAGCCGCAAAAATTGGTGGAGAGGCTAAAGCACATGAGATCTCCAATACCCAGAAAGGGTTTGGGTAGATTCTAAATAGTTTGGGAGATATAAAAATAATTAATATTTTTAATGGAGTCCCTAAGTCTAAACTTAGGGAAATTAAAATATTAATGTGAATTAATATAAAACTGTGTTAGAATGGTCCAAAAGTCATGGATCAAGCCAGATCTAATCTTAGCCGTTGATTAGGGACTTAATCTCGACCGTTGATTTGTTAACGAGAAAAGTATAAGAGGAGGCTTGAGGGTCACTTGGAGAACATACCAAGAGATCAAGATTTCGACTTTTTGGGGCTGAGTTTGCTGAGAAAGTTGAGAGAGTGATCAGAGTTGCAGCTGACGGGCAGTGAATATAGAACCAGAGAGGCAGAGACAACACTGGGAGGATCAACACAGTAGCCGGAGAGGAGGACATAGGAGCTGCAGTGCCTCAAAGGGCTAGCGTGGGTGACACAGAGGGCCAGAGGACTGATGCAGTGCCTCCAGAGGCTGACACAGGCCAAGCCAAAGTGACATTGGGCTAATGCTGGGCCAGAGAGAGGGTGAGGCAGTCCCTAGAGGCTGACGCTGGGGTTTCGTGGGGTAGATTGGAGCTATTGAGCTGTTGGAGTGTTTATCCGGGGCTTCAGCTGGAATATCTGCTTCTGAGTAGAGAGGTACTACTGTTGAGATTTTTCTCTGTTGGGTGAGCAGGGTTTGGAACCTAGATTGTATTTTGAAACTGCTTAATAAATCAAACCCTCAAATAGTTGCACCGGTTTTCCCGCATTGGGTTTTTCTGGGGACATTAGTCCAAAAATAATAGTGTCACTTGTTTGCTTGTTTCTATTTCCTTCAGTTGATGATCTGTAATATGTTGAGCATGTACTTGTATTTATTTCTAGTATTTACATGGTAAATAACTTGTTAATTAACAGAACAAATAGGTAGGAATAAATCAGTAAGGTGCATGAAGGGTTTCTAACGTGTCAGACTTCGAAATTCAAACATGGTATCAGAGCGTGGTTACAGATCACAGGAGCACTGAGGTCATCAACCAAGTAGAGCAGCAACAATAGAAAAGCAGCTGTCCCAGACTCCCAAGTGACATAACCTGTTCTTAGTAGAGTAGCAGCAAGGAAGGGGTGACACAGTGCTTGTGTCATCAAGATTGAGCAAGGAAGAAGCAGCGCTGAGGCTGAGGGAGGCAAAGGCAGGCTCACTCAGAGGCCTGGAGGGCTGACGCAGTTGGCTGAGGAGGCTGATTTGTCGGTGCTAGGATTGCGCAAAGCCTAGGAGCTCTAACCTTCAATTTGTTGGGGTTTACGAGGCTGTGGGTAAGTTGCAGAGTGGAGCTGGTGGGGTACTGTAGTCAGAACAATACCTAACATGGCAAGGCCAAGGTAGAGGGAGTTGCTGCCGAGGTGGATTTCTAGCCAAGGAATCCAGATTAGTGTTGCAGTTGCGCAGACGATTGGAGAGGGGCATCTCGACATTAGCATAAGGGTTTCCAAGAAGGAAATCGAGGCTCAGAGGAGTCATACCGAGAACTTCCAAGAGGGAAGTAGAGCAACAAAATGGCACTACATGGAGTAAGAGACTAGGATAGATTGGAAGAAGCCTCAAACTTCATAGTCTCGAAGGCCAGAATCTTATCGATACTGGACAAGAATCATGTCAAGCACTTCGCCTTGAGGACGATAGCTATCCCAGTTGATCTGGCTGATAACGATAGGTACAAGGATGCAATGGCGAGGGCTAAGAGTATCATCCTTGGCGGGGTCAAGGATCATATAGTACCACATATTGCCGAGAAGAACACGACACAGGAGATGTGGGAGACCCTGACCAAGTTGTATTAGCACACTTCCGTGCAGAGGAAGATGCTACTAGAAAATCAGCTGCAATCATACCAGATGCAGAACGGAGAACAAATTGACCCCTTCCTCGTTTGATTGAAGGAGATCAGGGATCAACTAACTTCCATAGGGGCAGTGCTGGATCTAGAATTGATGGCGAGAACAACCTAAACGCAGTCTCAGAAGACTGGGAGGTGTTTGTCCAGAGCATACTAGGCAGGGTGACCCTTCCAGATTGGGAGGAAATGTGGGTTGCTCTTCGCCAAGAAGAGATCAAAAGGCTGAGCAAGGCAGGAAGTAGCGGCAAGGGGATTGGAATCAAGATGGAGGAGGAGGAAGATGTTTCCCTAGCATCTGAGGAAAAGCAGGAGAAATGGAAGAAGAAGGACCTCTCCAAGGTCAAATGCTTCCACTGTGGGGAGCTGGGTCATTATACCCAGTGTCCAAGGAAGAAGAGTAAGGGAGAGGCCTCCGAGACCAAGGCAGCACCAGCAAGGGCAAAGAAGGAAGTGGAGACAGTCGATGATTGTGCCATGAGTGCTCATGTGCCACTTCAGAAGAATTGGGGAGACATTGAGCTGTAGTCAGGCGGACTATAGGCGATGAGGGGCAGGATCCTCGAGGTAACCAGCCTCTTGGATTAGACCTTGCTATGGGAGCCTTGAAGAGGAGTAGCAGGATTGGCAGATGTGGATGGACTGACAGAGGGAGCTACACTGTAGGATTACCAGGACAACGCGAGGCTAGTACGCTGCAACAGTGCGAGAGGCACAGGAGTGTTGCACCAGTGCAGGATGGCATAGAGAGGTGTGCAACAGTGCAAGATGCACAGAGTTGGTGCAGTAACGTAGGGGTCAGAGAGGGAGCACTTGTCAGTGATAGAGGGAGCTTCAGCATTAGGAGTGTTTCTAGCCTGACGAAGATGTCAGAGTTGGGAGATCAGTTACTTACTTCTCAGTAACTGAGTTGCAGTGGTAGTGCTATGGGTAGCACGATGCAACATGATGAGAGGGGTTGCAGTGCAGATACAACAATGGCAGTGGTAGGGCCATGGGCAGCAGTACAGATGCAGAAGGAGTTGCAGTACAGATGCAACAGTGGTAGTGGTAGGGCCATGGGTAGCAGTACAGGATGCAACAATGTAGAGGATGTTGGGCAGCAGGTCGAGCATCAGCACAGGGACCGATGTTGGATGATCAGAGTGATGCTCAGTGAGGAGTATTACTAGAGCATAGTCCTCGCTCAGAGGGAGTGCTGATTTGGGGTAGCATTAGATGTGCTCTAGCCACGAAAATTGGTGGAGAGGCTAAGGCACATGAGATCTCCAATACCCAGAAAGGGTTTGGGTAGATTCTAAACAGTTTGGGAGATATTAAATTAATTAATATTTTTAGTGGAGTCCCTAAGTCTAAACTTAGGGAAACTTTAATACTAATGTGAATTAATATAAAACTATGTTAGAATGGTCCAAAAGTCATGGATCAAGCCAGATCTAATCTTAGTCGTTGATTAGGGACTTAATCTTAGCCGTTGATTTGTCAACAAGAAAAGTATATGAGGAGGCTTGAGGGTCACTTTGAGAACACACCAAGAGATCAAGATTTCGAATTTCTGGGGTTGAGTTTGCTGAAAAAGTTGAGAGAGTGATTAGAGTTGCAACTGAGGGGTAGTGAATACAGAAGCAAAGAGGCAGAGACAACACCAGGAGGATCAGCGCAGTAGCCGGAGAGAAGGATGTAGAAGTATCCAAGGGTTCACGCAGAGGCAGCTAGGAGCTGCATAGTGCCTCAGAGGGCCAGCGTGGGTGACGCAGAGGGCCAGAGGACTGATGTAGGCCAATCCAGAGTGATGCTGAGCTAATGTTGGGCCAGAGAGAGGGTGATGCAGTCCCTAGAGGCTGACACTGGGGTTTTGTGGGGCAGATTGGAGCTGTGGAGCTGCGGAGTGTTTATCTGGGATTTCAGCTGGAATATCTGCTTCCGAGTAGAGAGGTACTATTGCCGAGATTTTTCTCTATTGGGTGAGCCGGATTCGGAACCCAGATTGTATTCTGAAACTGCTTAATATATCAAACCCTTAGATAGTTGCATCAGTTTTCCCGCATTGGGTTTTTTCGTGGACATTAGTCCAAAAATAACGGTGTCACTTGTGTGCTTGTTTCTATTTCATTCAGTTGATGATCTGTAATGTGTTGAGCATGTACTTGTATTTATTTCCAGTATTTACATGGTAAATAAATTGTTAATTAACATAACAAGTAGGTAGGAATAAATCAGTAAAGTGCATGAAGGGTTTCTAATGTGTCAGATTTAGAAATTCCAAAACTTCCCGCCTTGGTCAGCCATCTGATCTCTTCTTGGCGAAGAGCTGCCCACATCTCTTCCCATCCTGGAAGATCAACTCTACCCAAAATGCTTTGGACAAATGTCTTCCAATCCTCGAAGACTGCATTCAGGGCAATCCTCACCATGAATTCCTGATCCCGCGTGGCCCCTATGGAAGTAAGTTGGTCCCGAATCTCTTGTAACCTACTGAGGTATAGATCTATCTGCTCCCCCTTCTGCATCTGATATGACCACAACTGATTCTCCAACAACATCTTCCTCTGCACGGAAGTGCTCTGATACAATGTCGTCAAGGTATCTAATATCTCCTTTGTCGTGTTCTTCTCGGCAATATGCGGTATTACACGATCCTTGCCCCCATCAAGGATTATGCACTTTGCCTTCGTCGTTGCAGTTACACGTTAAGGTCTATGGAGTTGTTTATTCCATATTTCATCAATGATTCTCCATAGAGGAATATACTTTTGTCTTTTATTCCCATACATTGACTTTATTGCCACTTTGGCTCGATTCATGGCCTCATAAACAAAACCCATGGAGGGTTTATCACCATTTACCATTTGCAACACTTTTATAAGACACTCATTGAATAACACTATCTCTTCTTCCTTTTCCCAAAAACTTTGTTTGTAAATTACCTCTTTCCCTTCATCCTTTTTGCTCCATTGAGACGCATTCCATTCATCACAAGAAAACCTCTTCCACAATTTGGCTTTTTGTTGAACAATGGATTGCAAGGAAAGAAAGATTAATGGAAATAATGTAATCGCTGACTGTGTTATCACTCAGGTTGTCCCTAAGCTCCTGAAGGGATATGACCGAGGTAACCACAAACCAATCTTTGGATTGCAGGTTCTAGCCCACCTGCAATTAGAGAGGGCTCTCTTTTGATGATTTCCTTTGTTGATGAGGATTTTAGGCTAGTTATTGGGTTCAATGGGTTTTGTTTATGTTTGGATGGTGTTTGAATGGAGGAAGATGCTTTCAAGCAGAGAGGCATGCATAGAGTGATAAGTTTCAAACCATTGGGCATGGAGTCAAGGAGTAGGACCGCGGGTAGGCTTTCTTGATTACAAGAGGAATATGGAGCAAGGTAGCTGCACATGAAACAACCTTCAGGCTAAAGAGATGGAGTGAAATGTAAGGAATGAGAGGCAATTAAGAATCTCTCAATCAGCTTATCAGAGGGAAGGATAATGAGCTCTATCTAGGGGCAGTTAAGAATCCCTGGATAACTGTCATACATGGTGAATTAAGGCAAATATGAGCCAGGTGGAATTCATATTTATGCCTAAAACAGATGAAAAACATAAAGAAACAGCAGAAATTGAGCATAGAGTGTAATTAAACAAATTCTAAGCTAATCTTTCTTTCTGCTGTTTAGACAATGATGTATGAATGGAAAAACAGAGGTAAGAAACACTTATTGGGCCATGTGCCAGCACAAGAATTCCACAGTCACTCTTCAACCATTAAACACAATACACAATTCATTCTCCAAGCTCGTAAGCAGTCTTTGATTATAGAAATTATTAGATATACAGTGTGAGTCTCTGCTTAAGCAAAACATCCAACCAACAAAAACCAAACCTTGTTACATTGTTCAGGGCTGTCTTTATAGGTAAAATATCCAGAAGTATTTATTACAATCGACCTAAACAGGTCTGCGAGAAAAAGTTTTTTAAACCTAAACTTGTGCTGAAATTAAATGCAAATAAAATATCTATTAAGCTGCGCCAGAAGCAACTAGATCAAAAAGAGTTTAATGTAGTGTCCTCTGTGACTTGGTGCAGTGCTTTTGCAATAACTGAGCTTTGAGCTTTGGTCCACTGATCTTATGTGAGTTTTAATGTGCAGTCACTGCGATGATGAGCTTTGAATGGTTCCTTAATTGCTTCTTGACTTTTAAGGATTTCTTTTAATGTTTTGTTCACCTCGAGCCCTGAGAAAATCTTCACTGATACACTTCGCCGCAACACTGATCTTCTCTGGCATGAATTTTGGCTTCACATTTGCTCTGATACTCTTTGATGCCTGAATCAGGCCTCTCTCTTTATGTTGATATGCTGAAAACCATTAAATCGGGCCTTTTCTGCCATTTTCGGTGCAAAAACGGCTGAGGAATCAAAAGATTCCCCAAGATTCCCCAATTTGGCCCATTTCCCGTAGTGATGTGCGCTAATCGCGCATCGAAAACTGCCTCATAATTTGAATCTGGGCCTCCTAAGATGCTTTTTTGCGGTTGTGCGCGCCCTTCTTTGGCGGGTGATGTCAGCATGATGTCAGCGGTGGGTCCTGGTACGGTGGATGACGTCAGCGGGGTGACGTGGCAGGGCGTTAGATGGTGCGGTGCCTTATATGTTTTTGCGATGCGATAGCGATAACTGAAATGCTGCGATTTGCGATGAATTTGCAGTGAAACATGTCTTTATGTTTTAAACGAAATATTTGAATAAATGGAGGCATGCGGAGAGGAAGTATTTGTGATGCGATATGCTCTTTTGATGCGATGGAAATGTCGCATCGGAGCAAGAGGAAGCGGCATGCATTTCAGGAACATGATTCTTGCGACCACCGATTGCTGACTTGTGATATCGCATCGGCTAAAAGGGGAAGGGGCATATATATGTGGCATATAGTATTGCGATATGTCGATTTGTGAAATGGTATTGGCGGAGCATCCATCGGGGAGGACAAGAACGAGCAACATTACCTTGAGAACTGCAACAACGATAATCGCGTCGGAGGGGAATCCAAAGGGATCAGAAGAATGTTAAGGCAGTCGGCAAGGGTTATTGCGATCGGAAGAAGGGTATATACGCTTTTGAAGAGTATTTGAGGCCTTGGGAGGGTCCAATAACCTAAAAAAGAAGAATTTCATGCTTTGGAAGGAGTCCATTGAAATGGAAGATAGTTTTAGAGGGGCAAAATGAGGGTTCTTGCTATGTTTCAGACAAATTTAGCAATTCCCAAGTGTACTTATGGTTATCTTTCAACTAGGGGGGAAGGGATAAATATATAGGGGAGTTTATTAACATATTTTTAATAGGGGATGGGGAGAAATAGATAGGGATTTACATAGTAGAGTTAGAAATTAATATGGATTGTGATAAGAAAGCGCTAAGTTTAGAGGTCTTAGGCTTAAAAAAGGGGAGATAGAACTTTTTAGAGGACATATGAACACTATTTAAGTAAAGCAAAACTTTACTAAGGGAAATGATATGAAACATGATTGATTTAAGAGATATCAAGCAGATCTTGACCTCTTTGGGGAAGTTAGTGAATGATTTGGTGAAGAAGAAGAAGGGGGAGTTAGACATGTCTCACTTGAGTTGCTCCAAGTGGATATCTGCCTTGCAATTGTGATTTGAATAGATATAACACTTGAAAACAAAAAACTGATCACAATCATTGATTCTGCGGCCACAAAACTACCTACCTAGCCTACTTACCTAACATTTTTTCTTCTTTTTGGTTTGGGAGCACTTGAACTAGAAAACCCAGCTTTTCAACTTTTTCTTTTACTGTCCTCCTATCTACATCTACACTTATTTCATCCAGGGCTCAGATTAGGCTGTTGAGCACCCTTGCTTCTCTACCTATCTAGGAATCTGCCAAGATTAAGCTATTTGGACAGATGGTGATTCTCTATATTCTAAAAAAAAAAGTTGAAACCTAGGGAGACCAAGATTAAACTATTTGGACCTCCCTTTAACTGAAAATTCTTCAAAATGGAAAAATATATAAAAATTGGAACACAGCAGTGGCACTTGAACTGGCACATTCTCATGGCATCCTTCTTTGGCTTCTGTTAGCAAATATGGAACATTGCAGCATGCAAAGAATGACATATTTGGCATGTAAAAATGTGAATCATGAAAGATGAGTAACCTGCTGCAGCAGGAGGCTAACAATGGCTCCACTTGGGGATGGCTTTTCCTTGTGAAAAGTCAAGAACAGCAGGTCAGACTGCCTTGATCTTCTGTTGTTGATGTGGACTAGGAACACTTTTTTCTGTCAACTGTTAAATGATTGAAACTTTGGAAAAAGAACATCACTTACCCCCCACTGAATTACTGTGAACTATATAGCATCTCCTGGTTTCTTCTGCCTGCTTAATGTTGTGTACAATGTTATTTGAGCACTGCCCTTTGGAATAGTCTCAATACATGGATCAAAACTAAGGAATTTTGCTTTAACTCTGTCTTTGAGAAGGTTGCTAATGTAAAACCAAAAATGTTCATCCCTTTTGATGCTATTGACCAAAGTTGTGGAAGCCTGATTGGAACATTTTTAATTGATTTCTCTATGATCTACAACAGTGCTCTTATCTTGTTATGGTTGCTCTAAATGTCCAAAACTGACCTGAGTGTTGATCTCCAATATGATTCAAAACAGAGAATCAACAAGAGCATTCCCTTTTGCTGGGTGTCAGGTGATTGAAGTTTAAAATTCTGAACACAACCTCCTTCCAACATGAATCGCTGTAAAATACGACGCTATCCCTTAATCCCTTGAGTGCTTTCAAATATATCTCAATTGGTTCTGAGAATCCTTCTATATTTTTATTGCTCCTTTCACTCAATATTTCGCTGTACCCTTATGCTGAAAACAATGCAAAAGACAGAGCCTTTTGAAATGGATGATTTGCACGGGCTGTGCCTTATAAACTTTGTTGCGTTGTTTCTCCTGAGAATGATGCCGTGACTAATTATTAAAATAGAGGACTGCCTTTTCTCTGTCTCCATAACTTCGCTGCTCGGTTCCAAGCAATCAGATTGCTTATATAAACATAAAAAGGACAGCGCTGACATATATACAAACATTAATATACAAATAGATACACAGGGGCATTATATCCCTTTAAAAGGGATCTCGATAATGTTTCAACATTCAGCCATTTACAGGGCCCTCTTCAGCTGTGTTGCCATCTTCAGATTTGAGGAAATATGTGTTCTTGCCTTGCACTGCGCTGATAATGAATGGACCTTTCCAAAGAAAATCAAACTTTGCATGTTTGCCTTTGTCTTCTCTTCGTGAATCCCACTTTAGAACTTTGCTTCCAAAACAGAAGTCCTCAGCCTTGGCTCCCTTATCAAACATCTTTTTGAGCTTTTCCTGCAAAATCTGAGTTCTGTCATACACTTGCTCTCTGGTTTGCTGAAGGTGAATGGTCTGATTAATTATTCTTTGAATGTCATTTGGTTCAGTCTGAATCTCCTGTAACAGTTTCATAGTAGGAATGCCCAAAGATGAAGGAAATCTAGCTTCCATGCCATATACTAGCTCATAAGGGCTCATCCCAATGGATTTCTTGGTTGAAAGTCTGTCTACCCACAGAGCATTTGTGAGCTTCCTATGCCAACTCTTTTTGTTTTCTTCCAACACTTTTTTTATGATGTTGATGATACTTCTGTTGGATGACTCGGCCAAGCCATTACCTTGAGGATAATAAGATAAAGAGTGGCCCAAGGTAATGTGAAATTTATGGCAGAAATTGATCATCTTTTTCGATTTGAAGGCAGCAGCATTGTCAGTGATGATTTTCTCAGGGCAACCAAATCTAGAAAGGATATTGTCCTCAAGGAATCAGATAATAGTGGAGTCATTGGCTTGCGTACATGGGATGTCTTTAATCCACTTGGTGAAGTAATCGATGGCTGTTAAAATCCACTTGTGCTGGCCTGAAGAAGAGGGATGGATTTCACCTATGAAGTCAAGACCCCATTGTTGAAAAGGCTGTTCAGTTGAGATGGGCTTAAGGGGCAGAGGCAACATTTTTCTTTTTCCTTCAAAGATTTGGCATTTGTGACATGAGACAACAAAATTTTTGACATCTGCAAATAGAGAGGGCCAATAATAACCAGCCATTAAAATCTTGTCAGCAGTGGAATTCCAATATAGATGCCCTCCACAGTCCCCTGCATGGAACTTTTTCATGATTCTGTTGGTTTCATTTATGGTTAAATAGTTTAGTAGTATTCCTTCATGATTTTTCCAAAACAGGGCACCATCTAAGACACAGAACTTTAGAGCTTTCATCTTCAAAAATCTTTTCCTGGTTTTGGACAATCCTAGGGGAGCACACATGTTTAACAATACATAGAAAATATTGACATACCATGGGGATTGTAAAAAGGTTTCACTGATCTGTGGAGTTGCCAGCTCCTGTTCATTGTCCAGCTAGTTGATGTCTAAGGCCTGAAAATTTGTTTCGTCGATTAGCTTGGCTAAACCTTGTCCCTTTATCAGCTTTGTGGGTTTTATCTCAATGTCATATTCAAGAATACTGGCAATCCATTTGCCTCTTTTTCCTTCTAGTCCCTCTTGATTTAATACGTCTTTTACAATAGAGTTTGGGACATAGGCAATCACATGTGAATACAAAATATAAACTCTGAAGTCTTTGATGGCTTTGACAAGGGCATAGGCCTGTTTTTCCATGATTTGGTATTTCAAGGGTGCTTCTCTTAAGGCTCGGTTGAAAAATGCGATTGGTTTTTCATTTCCTTGGTCATCCTTTTGCAGAAGTACAACAACTATCGTGTGCCCTGAAGCAAAGGAAAATATGATAAAATCCTTATCAAACTGTGGACTTGTGAGTACGAGCGTTTGAGTCAAGGCAGCTTTGATACTCTCAAAATCCTGCCTGGTTTCTAGAGACCATCTTACCTTAGCATCCTTTTTTAACATATTACTTAACAGTCTTATCACTTATGCTAAGTTTGGGATAAATCTCTTTAGGAAATTGATCTTTCCAAGGAATGCTTGCAACTCTTTTATGTTTCTTGGGTATGGAATTTGAAGGATTGCTTGAATTCTTTCAGGATCAATTCTGATACTGTCTTTTGAGATGATGTGGCCTAACAACTTACCTTCCTCAAGGCCAAACAAGGACTTCTTGGGGTTCAAGGAAATGCCATATTTCCTGCATGTCATGAAAATCTGCGTTACGTGCTTGAGGTGTTCTTGATCAGATTTGGAGAAAGGGGATAAGTCATCAAGATAGACAACAAGGAATTCATGGATTTCTTTGGCAAATGCAATATCCATTGCCCTTTGAAAGGCGGCACCAGCATTCTTTAGCCCGAAAGGCATTTTAACATACTTAAATGTTCCCCAAGGTGTGGTAAAGGCTGTCTTGTCTTGGTCATCTGGGTGAACAAGCATTTGATTGAAACCTGAGAATCCATCTAGCAAAGAAATTCTAGAGCAACCCACTACTCTTTGTAGGATGTGGTCCATTTTAGGCAAAGGGTAGTGGTCTTTTAAAGGGACCTGGTTTAAGTTTATCAGGTCTACACACAGTCTAATCTCTCTTGATTTTTTCCTTGTGGGAACTAGATTGGATACCCATTCAGAAAATCTGATGGGGGCTATGATACCTACTTCAAACATTCTCTTTACTTCCTTCTCAATGAGGGGAAGAAGCATAGGGTTTATTCTTCTAAGTTTT
>APFE030544578.1:39217-49983 GCA_000404065.3 Pinus taeda | reverse complement strand
CTGCAATCAGAGAGGGCTCTCTCTTGATGATTTAGCTTTGTTGATGATGATTTTAGGCTAGTTATTGGGTTCAATGGGTTTTGTTTATGTTTGGATGGTGTTTGAATGGAAGGAAGATGCTTTCAAGCAGTGAGGTATGCATAGAGTGATGAGTTTCAAACCATTGGGCATGGAGTCAAGGAGTAGAACCGCAGGTAGGCTTTCTTGATCACAAGAGGAATATGGAGCAAGGTAGTTGCACATGAAACAACCTTCAAGCTAAAGAGATGGGGTGAAATGTAAGGAATGAGAGGCAATTAAGAATCTCTCAATCAGCTTAATAGAGGGAAGGAAAATGAGCTCTATCTAGGGGAAGTTAAGAGTCCCTGGATAACTGTCATACATGGTGAATTAGGGCAAATATGAGCTAGGCGGAATTCATATTTATGCCTAAAACAGATGAAAAACATAAAGAAACAACAGAAATTGAGCATGGAGTGCAATTAAACAAGTTCTAAGCTAATCTTTCTTTCTGCTGTTTAGATAATGATGTATGAATGGAAAAACAGAGGTAAGAAACACTTATTGGGTCATGTACCAGCACAAGAATTCCACAGTCACTCTTCAAACATTAAACACAATACACAATTCATTCTCCAAGCTTGTAAGCAGTCTTTGATTATAGAAATTATCAGATATACAGTGCGAGTCTCTGCTTAAGCAAAACATCCAACCAAAAAAAACCAGCCCCCTTCACATTGTTCAGGGCTGTCTTTATAGGTAAAATATCCAGAAGTATTTATTACGACCGACCTAAACAGGTCTGCGGGAATTTTTTTTTAAACCTAAACTTGTGCTGAAATTAAATGCAAATAAAATATCTATTGAGCTGCGCCAGAAGAAACTGGATCAAAAAGAGTTAATGTAGTGTCCTCTATGACTTGGTGCAGTGCTTTTGCAATAACTGAGCGTTGAGCTTTGGTCCACTGATCTTATGTGATTTTTAATGTGCAGTCACTGTGATGATGAGCTTTGAATGGTTCCTTAATTGCCTCTTGACTTTCAAGGATTTCTTTTAATGTTTTTATTCGCCTCGAGCCCTGAGAAGATCTTCACTGATACACTTTGCCGCAACACTGATACTCTTTGACATGGATTTTGGCTTCACATTTGCTCTAATACTCTTAAATGCCTGAACCGGGTCTCTCTCTTTCTTTGGATACGTTAAAACTACAAAATCAGGCCTTTTCTGCTATTTTCGGCGCAAAAACGGCTATGGAATCAAAAGATTCGCTAAAGATTCCCCAATTTGGCCCATTTCCTGTAGCGATGCGCGATAAGCGCTAATCGTGCATCGAAAACTGCCTCAGAATTTGAATCCGGGCCTCCTAAGATGCTTTTTCGCGCTTGTGCGCCCTTCTTTGGTGGGTGATGTCAGCATGACGTCAGCGGTGGGTCCTAGTACGGTGGATGACGTCAGCGGGGTGACGTGGCATGGTGTTAAATGGTGTGGTGCCTTCTATGTTTTTGCGATGCGATAGCGGTAACTGAAATGCTGCAATCTGCGATGAATTTGCAGTGAAACATGTCTTAATGATAAATCATGTTTTAAGCGAAATATATGAATGAATGGAGGCATGCGGCGAGGAAGCATCTGTGATGTGATATGCTCTTTTGATGCGATGGAAATGTCACGTCGGGGCAAGAGGAAGCAGCATGCATTTAAGGAACATGATTCTTGCGACCACCGATTGCCGACTAGCGATATCACATCATCGAAAAGGGGAAGGGACATATCTATGTGGCATATAGTATTGCGATACGCCGATTTATGAAATGGCATCGTCGGAGCTTCCATCGGGGAGGACAAAAACGAGCGACATTACCTTGAGACTTGCGACAACGATAATCGCGTCGGAGGGGAATCCAAAGGGATCAGAAGAATGTTAAGGCAGTCGGCAAGGGTTATTGTGATGGGAAGAAGGGTATATACACTTTTGAAGAGTATTTGAGGCCTCGGGAGGGTCTGATAACCTAAAAAAGAAGAATTTCATGCTTTGGAAGTAGTCCATTGCATTGGAAGATGGTTTTAAAGGGGCAAAATGAGGGTTCTTGCTATGTTTCAGACAAACTTAGCAATTCCCAAGTGTACTTAAGGTTATTTTTCAACCAGGGGGAGGGGATAAGTATATAGGGGAGTTATTAACATTGTTTTAGTAGGGGGAAGGGGAGACAGATAGGGAGCTATATAGTAAAATTAGTAGCTAAAATGACCATGATGAGAAAGCGCTAAGTGTGTGATTATTAGGATATTAGGAAACCATGATTCATAATGGGAGTATGAATATTCCTTGGGCAAAGCAGATCTTTACCAAGGCAATTGATATGAAAATAATGAAATTGAGAGATATCAAGCAGATCTTGACCTCTTTGGGAAGTTAGTGAATGATTTGGAGAAGGAGGAAGAAGGGGGAGTTAGACATGCCTCGCTTGAATCCTTCAAATGGCCACTTCCTGATAATTGTGACCTGAACAGATATGACACTTGAAAACATGAAATTGATCGCAAATCAACATTCTGCAACCTCAAAACTACCTACCCAGCCTACTTTACCTAGCATTCTTTCTTCTTTTTGGTTTGGGTGCACTTAGACTTGCAGACCCAGCTTTTCAACTTTTTATTCTACTGTCTTCCTATCTATACCTACACTTATTTCATCTAGGGCTTAGATTGAGCTGTTGAGCACCCTTGCTTCTCTACCTATCTAGGAATCTGCCAAGATTAAGCTATTTGGACAGATGGTGATTCTCTATATTCTAAAACAGAAAATTGAAACCTAGGGAGACCAAGATTAAACTGTTTGGACCTCCCTTTAACCGAAAATTCTTCAAAATGGAATAGTACATCAAAATTGGAACACAGCAGTGGCCCTTGAACTGGCACATTCTCATGGCATCCTTCTTTGGCTTCTGTAGCAAATATGGAACATTGCAGCATGCAAAGAATGACATATTTGGCATGTAAAAATGTCAATCATGAAAGATGAGTAACCTGCTACAGCAGGAGGCTAACAGACTGGATGAGTTGTCTACCCCTAATTATTTTCTTCATAAGGTTCAAAACCCATGTGCAGCTATAGATGTACTTGATTATGAATTGTGCTTGTTTCACACACTTCTTCACCCACTTAATTTTCCCAATACTCCAAACAATGAGTTGCACATGGAGTTCGACAAATCAATAGGTGTTAGTGAATAATGATGGTACAAAGGGGAGAATACTTCATGGCCAAGTACCATGGTCAAAGGGACCAACATGATGGGGATCCACATCCTGGGTGTATAGATGTGAGGAGGGAGCAACCGTGGATGCATTGTTACCAACTTGGCCTTTGTTTATCCACCCCTCTTGTGTGTGTTTTACTTTTGCTTGATTTTTCTTTGTATCACTGCTTGTAGCTCAAATGGTTAGAGTTTGCTTTGAATGATTTATAGCAGTTGTAATACCACTTAATGATGAGGCAGGTCATTGCCCGTCAGGGTTGGGACATGCAAGGGTTCCTTTTTATGATGTAATGGAGTATCATGTGCTCAGGAACCAGGTGATGGCCATAATGAGTGCGGTAGAGCTCATGCTAGACTTTTGTCCACGTGCTAATGTGTATGACCCATCCATCATTTGCATTTTGATATTCCTTTATTTTATTTTGTGGCCATACTATGCTCTTTCCTTTTATTTTAGCTGCATCAACCTCCTAGGGCAAAGTTTTGGGCCCTACCCAGGTATGTGGATGCATGGGTTCCAAATCCAGAGAACCAATGATCAGTTGAACCCAAAGAATGGAGGTGGAATATGGGCTTGTAGTGTAAGATGAAATGTGGTAAGTATGGAATAGGGAAAGATGGAACATGCTATCTCAATTGAGGCTTCTCGAGTAGTGCCCCTCCTATACCCATTGGGCCACTAAGGGAGGTCCCACTGGACTAGGATCAAAGATTAACCCCCCATTTAAGGTGAGAGAATAAGATCATGGTCAAAACCCCTCTTTCTTCTAGGTCACCCCATAGTTCATATCAAAAGCTCAAATACAAACAAGCATAAGCACCCGATTGTAAAATGTATAAAGTAACTTTTGATCAGAAACCCACCTTCGTCTATGTGCTCTTGCCAGATTGGTGAGAAAGTATATGACTGATGCAGGTGGCAGAGACAAAATGGCACACCATCAGCTAGTGGTGGCTGTCAGGGGCTGCATGGCTGGCCGGCTAGATGCGAAGAATGGGAGAATTTTTTTTTCCGATAGGGTCACCCACTTTGGTGGGTAACACATCCTATTTTACTCCATGACTCCTTGAACTCTATGAGGTATTCATATATTGTTTGGACCTGCCATCACTCAAAATACACCATAGGACAGCAACGACTCCAGGACCTGCAACAAGGAAAATTGTGTAATAATTGATAAGCAATCAGCCCTAAGTCACTAGCTAACTGCTTCTTCATTTGTACTGGTGCATTTCCAATCACAGGGGGTTGTCACTAGTATTTATGTGTTGAAAATCACTTGAAAATCTGTGTTAGTATGACAAATCAGCATATAAAAATAATCTTTGGTATGCAAGCAAGCCACCAAAGACCTAAAAAATTTGAGAGTTAAAGAAATATGAAAGATTTTTATTTTGCAATAGAAAAATATGAAAAGACAATAGAGAATAACATGCACTCTAAATGATAAATACTAAATACAACTGAATTAGAGGCAAAAAAAGCACCTACGCTGCTGCACAAAAAGAATTAATGCAGCAGCAAGTTCTAAAATTTGAGAGAAATAGCGTAGCCAAACTATGTTTGTATTAGTCAAGAGATTGGCTGCAACATATGTATGGAAATATATACTATGTATAAAATGCTCCTGGGATGCTTCACTTGTGGGATTTTTGTGAAATCGCACTCTGGCTCATGAATCACTCTGTGCTCTGGCAATAATTGCTCAAAAATCACTCGGAATTCTGATAATTTTCAGAACTGAAAATTCTGGAAATTTTGAATTTCTGAAAAACCTGTCTTAGTATATTTCCTTGTCCTTAGGATCCATGTTAGTTTGTCTGCTTGAGCAAACTGCTGAAATTATGCCTTGAAATTCACACTTGTGTGCATTTGAATTTCTGCCAGTCTGGCATGGGATTCATGAAGACTGTCTCTGCCATTATCAGGATACACACAATACACTGCATCTTACATCCTTGAAATGTGTGATACAGGCTACTGCATACTGTCTCAGGATGTGCACTACAAGCTGGTTCATGCTATCAGGATGTACATTATAGTGTATTATGGGCCTCAATATTTGTGCTTGTACCAGTCTTCTGTTACAGGCCTCAATATTTGTGCGTGTGCTAGTCTTCTGTTACAGGCCATGTAACTTAGACTACCATGCCTCTGCTACGCTAATTTGTGCTTTATTGCCACAGCTAGAGTATTTTTCTCTCATGTTTCTCCAAAGATAGTTCTTCTTGACTATATAAATATTTATTCTTCACTCATTTGTAAACCAATAGTCTACATCACACTGCCCAACACTGGCTTGGTTTAAGTTTTACGGTCCTCCTCTATCTTCCGCAGGACTGCAGACTCCTTCACCATCTCTCCTTATTCTCTTCTTGTTGTGTTTGATACCATGTTAGAGAAACCAATGTTGCAAATATTGTTTCAGGGAATATATTGTTGAGGGTCCAAAATTAAACTTACAAGACATATCAGGGAAAATATCAAAAAATATTGGCAAGCATAAACTTGGAGCTGAGAAACTCAAAAACTATTGGCAAAATCGGCAACCTGAACTTGAAAATATTGGACATGTCAGGGAAATCAAAGATATTTGCAACACTGAAAGAAAACACAAAAAATTTAGGAAAATAGTACAAAGAAAAATCTGGGAGAGAAAATTGCACTTGGTTGATCTTATTCATGGTGTAAAGTCATAATTTATAGGTGAGAGAGGGTTGTGGATTACAAAAGTTAACTCTTTTATCTTCTTGATTAATGACTTCCTAAGACATGACTTCATCATCACATTACGTTATTACATGGAGTGCCAATATGACAAAATTACATCACATTAATAAAACTCAAGTCCTAATATGGCCATTATATTACTTACTCTATTATTAACACTATTCTATATTCAATGTTATCTTCATATTACTGAAATTAGGCACCACCTGTAAACATCCTATGTCTCATGGTTGTTTTTTTGCAATGTATTCCCTAATTCAGTGGAATAGTCCAAGATCTTATGAATCCAATGAAAGAAAGAAGTATCCAAACCATGAATCTCTAATTAATAGCGGTCAGTTGTATTAATAGATACCAGCATGCTAAATTTTTTGTTGGGGTTACATAGTGGTTTAAAGTTTAAAGTTTAAACTGTTAACATTTTGGTTACCTTTAGTGATTGATAAACAGTTTCTATAATGCAACTGATTGCTATTGATTAGACATTCATAACTGACTGCTAATGTAAATATAGTTAGACATTGTTTGGGGGGTTAAAGTTTGGAGGGGGGGATAATTACGGTAACCAATATGCTTATTTTATCTATGAGAAGGAAGGATGAGACATAATTTATGATTAGTTTTTGAATCATTATAGTCTGTGTAATTAGTATTTTTATTCCCCGTTGTACTCTGTCATCATGGCTGCTAACCACTGTTACTTATTTTGCTGTCAGATCTTTTCCTTCTGGTATCTTTTACAAGTTATAGTCATCCACATTTGTTTTCATACTAGATAGAAAGATTAATGCAGTCCCTTAATGTAGTAATTGTATCATCTGTTTCCGTATTGTGGTAAAAATGAAAACTCAGTTTCAACTCTCAAGTAGGGGTAGGGATAAATACTGCCCTGTAATTCCCAAAGTGCTACTCTGGAGTCTGAACTACATATTTCATTTATGATGGGTCCTCTTGTTATGGCAGGAACTTACCAGAGGTTGGAAGCACTCACAAGGTGCTAGGGGTGCCAACTGTGAGTGCACGTTTTGGGACCGCACCATTTTTCTGGAATTGGGCAATGTCAGCTGTTGTAAATCTAGCCCCTGCGGTATGTATGTCAGTTTTATCCTAGAAGCTGCTTGAATCTGTCTTTGGTTCAAATTACTGAATCTGTATTACATTAATTAGCTTATTGGATAGTGATTTGAGGTGTGATTCATAGGAAGCAAAATAACACACTATGATTGTTGTCCTCATCGGCATTCAAAGATGTTTCTAAACTTTCAGGTCACAAATAAATATCCTTGTCAGTGTGGAAATTTTGAAAAATGCATCTCTATACAAATTCAGAAATTGCACCTCAACCTTAGGGCTGAATCTGAAATGTAAATTACAGTGGTACATATTTCACTTCTGTCCAACTCAATACACGAGGCAGCCCAAGAAAATAAACACTGAACAATTGTACTTCAAGGGAACAATCTTTCCATCCTTAGGGCATGATTCCCAACATATAACAGATCTGACACTTAATTACAGTAAATTTATGACAGCCATAAATCTTCTCACTTAACTTCTATACATTTCCCACATCACTAAACAAAATATGCTCACTATTATGCTAAATCAGCATACATAACCAGCACTAGAAACTACTCAATAATTATGAGAACATAAGCTGAACTTGGATATGCAAGTACACAAAGTTTGGACAGCAAAGAACTCTTCACATGTACATAAGATGATCTTACAAGTACATACCAACAGCTTATTTCAAGATGGTACAAGATAGTCCTTTATGCTTATTATCGCAAACTAGGGCTCTCCATTACTCCCCAAACCCTAGCTAGGGTAACCACAACAAGCTAGCACCACATCAACTGTAAAACCCTGGCCACCGACTCCTAACTAGGAAGTGTTCTCACACAACTTGCACTTCTTGAGATAAATCCCAAAGTTCAAGTGAGCGTTTGGTGTAACTAAGAGGGGACCACTATCACCTCTATTACCTATTTGATTAGCATTGTTGCCAAGGTTTGTGCAACCTACTGGATGGGCACATAGAAGGTAAGGGCCCATTGTCACGTTAGCCCAAACCCCCACTATTTAGACCCAACTTGCTTCTAAAATGTCAAGGGAGGAGTTCCAATTGATACTTCAACCAACTCCAAGTAAGGCTACTGCCTTAAATGGGGATACGAAGAGGTGCAGGAGTTAATTCTTGGGGATGTCCTGCTGTTTATGTGTATGATTATGTAGCAGAAAACTAAAATAGCAATAAAACTACACTGTTTGGTGTTAAATTAAAATATGTCATATAAATACTCGAATTTGATGTAGAGGAAAGTCCTAACTGATTATGATGTTACTTTTTAGTTTGGGTAGTTCGTAAGGGGGGTCACTGTAATGACCCATCTCGATTCACGAGTAGAAGAGCCATATTAGCATGTATACGACGCATGCATATGATAGCTACATATGCATTCATCACATATATCGCATTAGTATACATATTAGCTGATATTGGAAAATGTCTAAGTATGGAGTAATAAATTAATTATTGAAGTACTAAGTAAATACCTAACTCACTAGAACATAATGAATATGTAGAGTGGGGCACTAAATATACTATCCCTATAATATGAAACCAATTAAGGTACTATTCAAAAATATATATATTAATAAATACAAAGAACTTTACAAGGTAAAAGTGAAATTAAAAAAATAATTTTTTTATATATTAACTAAAAGAATTATACATGTTATTCTAAAAAAAATATAACATAAAGCTATATCAAGAAAAGGAACTAAATAATATAATTAAAAAGGCATATGAGATAAACATTGAATAAAGTTCTTAAAATAAAATATAAAGACTAAAATAGTCGACAAAACCTATTTCTTAAAAGTAGAAGAAAAAAATCAAATCCA
Source organism: Pinus taeda (assembly GCA_000404065.3). Taxonomy (NCBI): domain Eukaryota; kingdom Viridiplantae; phylum Streptophyta; class Pinopsida; order Pinales; family Pinaceae; genus Pinus; species Pinus taeda. The sequence continues at coordinate 41,078 of APFE030544578.1, read as the reverse complement.
TTCAATTTAACCAAACAATGTTATTTATAATGAAAAGTGACTGACTTTTAAGATCATGGAGGTTCACGTAACAGGATAAGTACAAGCAAAATTGTTATGAAACCAGCTCAAGAAAAGATAGAAAAGATAGATCAACGCCTTAGAATTCAGCCTCTTCGAGGGGGCAATCTCCTTTACATTACATAATTGAACAATTCTTTGATGATACAAATGAAAAGACCTCCTTTCTATATATAGGAGTCTAAGGGGTCATTATATAATCAGAGCCTACTTAATAATAATAATGTAAGGGCACAATAATAACAATAGTGGGCTTCTATGGGGCACAATAGTAACAATATGGGCACTACATGGGTACATCAATATAATAAAGGGTTACACTAGTAGTATAGGGGCCTAACATGCCCCTCTCCTTCAAAAAGTGTTGTCATCAACGCTTGAGTAGTTCTTGATGCTTCTGTATAAACTTCTTGTCCTCCAATGTGGAATCTTCAGCGGGTAAGTTCTTCCACTTGATGAGATACTCTGAAATTGATTGATTTCGTAGCTGTCGGGTTCTTATTTCAGTGATTGCTTCAAGTTCCAATATGATTTTTCCTTCCTCTTCAATTTCTGGCAATATTGTTTGAATTGGGATCTTTTGCAACTTTTGAATAAATGGCCATACTTCTTCATCCTTCTTCGATTCATCCCTTGCTTTGTTTATCAAATCTCATTGGATAATAGAAATAGCACAAAACAATGCTTCCACATCCTCATCCTTGAAGAGTCTTCCCATTCGGTAAGGTCGCAATTTTTTAAGTGCATGTAGTATTGCCAACATTTCCTTCTCATAAATAGCTTGCTTGAGATGTAGCAGTAAAAATACCCAATCACCTACATCAAAACATTTTTCACTACGATGTTGATCTACCTGTTGATTCGTTTGATTTTGCATCGAAGTGGCGTTATCCTTTAAAAGTTGGAGAACTTGTTGTTGATGCTCGATGTGATCTTTCACTGCTTGAACCTTTTTCTTCTTGATATGTCCTTCTATCTCTAGAGTTTGAGGAGTGGTAATTTCTTCCAATCCTTTACAAAATATGGTCGGATTCATTTCTTGATGCTCGATGTGATCTTTCACTTCTTGAACATTTTTATTCTTGATATTTGCATCTATCTTGATAGTTTGAGGAGTGGTAATTTGGACCAATGAATTACAAGATATGGTTGGATTCATTTCTTCTTTCTCGATGTGATCTTTCACTTCTTGCACCTTTTTCTTCTTGATATGTCCTTCTATCTTGAGAGTTTGAGGAGTGGTAATTCTGCCAATGCTTTTACCAAATATATGGTCTGATTCATTTCTTCTATCTCTGGGGTTGGATCCTGGCGTATATCCTCTTCTTTTGATGTTCTTGATCCTTTTCTTCCTCCTCTTCATACTCTATGTAAAATAATTTCTTCTCAACACACTTATGACCTTTAGTGCATTTGCTATCACAATTGTAACAAAGCCCTTTTTCTCTTTTTTCTTCCAATTGTTGTGGTGTAACCCTTGTAGGTTGTGGAAGCTAGGAGAAACAACACTTCCATCTTCATAGCTGTGAGGGGTAGAATTCATTGTTGCCATAATTTTACTTTCTAGTATGTCACAAAGGCCTTTTACTCTTTCCAATTGTTGTGGTGTTGCTCTAAAGAAGGTGTTGTTGTTCTTTGTATCCTCATAATCTGCTATAATTTCCTCTGTGAAAATTGACCACATAACAAGTGGTTTACGAGAACAAAGCCCTTTATACCATAAAAATTGATCTTGTTATAAATATGAAGATGCAATACATACCATTTGTAACATTGGTACACCATGTAGATCAAAATATTT
>APFE030544578.1:3412-16814 GCA_000404065.3 Pinus taeda | reverse complement strand
TTATTAAAGGGGTGAAAGACTATGGGAAAAATGAATGTACTCTTGACCTTGCAAGAGACTTCTTGAAGGACAAGTTGCTATTGCAAGGAAAAATATGCCAAGCATGGAGGGTGGGTAAGTTTAACAGGGAGAGAGCCATGCCCATAAAAGTCATCATGCCTAGCTTGCGTGATAAATATATCACTCTAAGCAAGAAACATCTCTTGAGGGGTTCTCGTTTTTTCCTAGAAGAAGATTTAACTGTATAACAACAAGAGGAAAGAAGGGAGGAAATGTTAAAGGTTAGGGCAACAAGAGATGAAGGCAAGAGAGCATGGATTTATAAAGGCAAAGTTGTGATAGTGCGATTTGGACCTCCTTCCAAAGCAGAGCAGCAAGATGGTAATAAAAAGAGGCAACAAGCTCTTCAACAAGAAATGAGGAAGCAAGGTTAGTATGGGAAAGTAGGGACAAAGACTCAAATGTGAGTCTTGCATGTCAAAATAAATAGCAATCAAGTCATACCCAGGTTTTCTTAAGATTAGTTTGTTGGAACTGTAGAGGTTACCCATGGAGACGAGGACTTGGGTTAGGGGCCTATTGCGGAAGATAGAGACATATTTTGCCTCATAGAAACACATGAGCATGAAGGGTCCAAGACACCTCTGTTTGAAGGATACTGGAAGATTCTAGTGTGGAACAAGGCATCAGGGAATGGCAAAGGGCACATGGGTATCATGGATTTAGTAAGGGAAAAAGCTTGTTTCATTTAGCTAGAAAAAGAAGACTCAAATAAGCAATTCATTTGGTTTAAAATATCAGAAAATGGAAAGCATATCAGAATTGCAGCATGCTATTTTCCGCCGCAAGTTTAAAAAATCTACAAAGGTAGAGGGCTTGACCACAAAGATCCATTTGCAGCCTTAAAAGCGGATATTGCAACTTATTCACAGCTAGGTGAAGTCCTTATAGTGGGTGATTTCAATGCTAGGACTGCAATTGAGCAAGCTAGCATTCTTTGTTGTAAAGATGATTGCAACCCTATTTGGCTTACAGAAGAGAGTAATCATTAGTGGGAAAGAATTTCAGAGGACAAGGACTGCAATCTCTTTGGTAAACAATTTCTTACTCTATGTGGGGCCTTTGATTTAGTCATTTGTAATGGCTTGACTAGATGGGCAAAATCCGGTAATTTCACTTGCAGTACTTACAATGGAGCAAGTGTAGTAGATTATGTAATTTGCTCGCATGGTTTGTGTGAGAAAATGGAGGAAGTCTTGATTGGAGATCAACTGTGGGACTTGAAATAGGATCATAAGCGAATTTATTTATATTTCTCTTGGACTGGAAGGAAACAATTAGAGTAAAAAATTCAGCATGTCGAGCAAAACCTCCCACAGGGCAGAATTCTTTTCTCCCCAAAAAATTGTATTACCTTCAAAATGACGCTAGAGAGGCTCTTCGAGAAGAAGAAAATCACAATTCAAAACCTTCATAGTCATGAATTAACACATTTAATTCAATGTGCACTTGCAAAGTGCAAAAGAGCAAAAATTAAGAAGTCTGAAACAAATTGCTTTCTGGTTAATGCTTGGTTTGACGAGGAATGCAAAAAGGCAAGGAGAATGTGGACAGAGTCAAACAAGGATAACATAAAGCTCAAAGCTTACAAGCAGTTATTAAACAAGAAAAAGACAGATTTCATGGTTTTAAGGAGGGAAGAACTAATCTTCCTTGGAAAAAAAAATCCCAAATTATTTTGGAAGGAGATCCAATCGAAAAAGATACAAACTGGCAATAGTATTACAACTTCTAAATGATTTGACTATGCAAGACAACTCTATGAGCAGGATCCCAAGGGTGACCCTCCCCCCTTGATCAATACTGATACTGAACTCTTCACAGTGCAAGAGGTAGAGATGGGTATCAAGAATCTGGGTGTTGGAAAAGCAAAAGACTTAGCTGAACTCCAAGCAAAATATCTAATGTGGGGCTCAGAAATTCTTACACCTCACATTACAAAAATTTTCAACAACATCATACAATAGGGGCTCCCCATAGATTGGACAACTAGTTTGGCAATACCTCTTCTCAAGAGCGGTGATGTCAATAATCCCTCCAATTATAGGACCATCATGATAAACCCTTTGTTTGCAAAGCTATTTGGAAGCATGCTAGAAAACAAAATTAGCAAGTGGGCAAAGTAAATTACTGAAGTAGCCTACACCAAATTAAATATGATTTTGAAACATAGAAACTGAGCAAGGAAATATAAACACATAAGACACCGTTCTTTTTGGACAAATATCCTTGGAAAAACCCAACTTGGGAAAACCGGTGCAGCAATGAGGGTTTTATTTTATTATGCAATAGTAAAATCTGAGTATATCTATGGATGCCCAACTGGCAATCCAAACAACAAGAAAATTTGGCAGAGATATTCCCTAACCAACCCTGACACTCGTGTTGCCTGCACTCGCATCCCTGCAGTTGCGCGTTCCTGCAGTTGCGCATTCCTGCACTCGCGCGTTCCTGCACTCGCGCATTCCTGCACTCGCGCGTTCTTGCACTCATGAGTTCCTACACTCACGCGTTCCTACACTCACGCGTTCTTGCACTCACGAGTTCCTGCACTTGCGCGTTCCTACACTTGTGAGTTCCTGCACTCGCATGTTCTTGCACTTGCGAGTTCCTGCACTGGGAATAACTCAACCTCTTGCTATTGCCTCTCCGGATCTGGAAATTTACCTTTGGATCACTATTCCTGCCCCTCTACTGCAAAAGATCTCTTCGATCAGAATTTCCTCCTAAGATCTTTTCACTTTAGAAATTCGATCTCTTGATCTCTCAGTGTGTTTTCCAAATGACCCTCAAGCCCCTTCTTCTATTTTCCTGTTGGACAACCAACGACTTAGATTAATTCCTAAACAAAGGCTCAGATCATTTTGACTTGATCTCCGTCTTTATCTAGAAGATTCACCCACAATTAGATTAATACCCATTAATATTTTAATTTTCCAAAGTTTAGACTTAGGAACTCCATTAAAAATATTAGTTATTGTTGAATTGAGGCTTTTGTGATCCATATCAAGTTTATGAGAAATTTTTTGGTGTAAATCACATGATATTTCATTTGTCGACACGTTTCGAACCACTCAGTGTGGTTCATCGTCAGGACAAGTTGAAGAATCAGATCTGGGTTGCATGTTAAATAGTCAGAGCAGAACATCCAACGACTATATTTTTAACCAGGCAACGGCTATATTGACCAGCTAACGACTATATTTGGCAAGGAAACAGCTAGTTGGACCGGACCAAGGGAAAAGAGAGCATAACTATATTTAATTAAAAATTAAAATAAGTTAAAGTTATGGATTTAAATAATTATTAAATCAATAGTTAGTTATACTATTATTAAATTAAAAGGGGTTTAAATTAAAAAGTTAATGGGACATATGAATTTACATTAAATATACATAGAAGGTATTAACTATTCCATATTTATTTTAATTTTTATTATAATAATTTTTTTTGAGGTTTAATAAATTTAAAATCCTATTTGTTAGGATTAGTTTATATTGGTAGATCGATTGCGACTAACCAAGCTATTAAAAATAAATCAATTTAATATTATATAATAAGAATAAATCTTTTCTATTTGAATTTATTTAATTATTATTTGTTAATTTATTTTAATTATAAATTAATAAGTCAAAAAACTTATTATCATAGATGGAATTTCAATATCAAAGTAATGATTTTTCTTTTTAATTAAGTTAAAATTTTGTATATAACTAATAGCTTAAACTAAATGCTATTTAAATATCTTATACTATATAAACTAACCCACCAAAGAGGATCAAAGAACAATGGAAAAAGAGAGTAGGTTAAAGGATAACAAGGGGAAACTAACTTATAAGAAAACTAGAACAAGCTATAAAAAGAGGGAGGGGAGGAAGTGAAGAACACGACTAGGAATTGAGGGCTGGGACCCAGCAACTACTGATCTTCTAGCTGTCCTCTCTATTGAGGTTGCTCGGACTTTTTCAATCTCAAGGGCTTCCCTAAATTTTTGGTGATGGAACTGCGAAACTCTAGCAATAACATTGGCCTCCTCGATACAAACATGATGTTTGGTTTTCTCCGCATGCTCTGCTAGAGTGGAAGACTTGGTTCTCCTATGTTTAAGGTTAGCTGCGTGCTCACTAATCCTCTGATTAATGGAGCGTCCAATCTCACCAATATAGGGGGTCCCACAGGAACAAGGAATAATACAGACACCCTTCATGTCCTTAGGGTCGATAGGATCCTTCACTGATCGGAGGGACTTACGATGGTGTTAAGGGGTCTAAAGGTCGAGGGAACATTATGTTTCTTAAGAATCCTCACAATCTTATCAGTGGTCCCCTGCACAAATGGTAGATGGACCCTTGGGACCCGTTCTTTAGGTTCTCTTTTAGTTAACGATTTTTTGGCAGCTTTGAGGAAAGCTTTCTGACCTAGGTATCTACTATAACCATTTTCAACAAAGACATTAAGGAGATGGGATTTCTCTTTCTCAAAGCTCTTTTCCTCAGAGATCCTTAGGGCACGAGTAGCAAGGGTGTTGAGAACACCTAACTTCTGAGCCGAGAAATGGTGGGAACTAGCACGAAGATACTGTTCCGTATGTGTTTTCTTTCAAAACACTTGGTGGGAGAGGGAACTGTCACTATTCTTTGAAATAAGAATATCAAGGAAAGGGAGGCAACCATCGACTTCGTGTTCCCTGGTGAACTTAATGGCCGAGGATTGACTGTTGAGATGATCGAAGAAGAGATCTAACTCCTCTTGGCCATGAGACTAGATGACATTAGTGTCATCTACATATCTTTTCCAAAGTTTAGGTAGGAGGCGGGTTGAGTTTAGAGCCTTGGATTCAAAATCTTCCATAAAAAGATTAGCAACGACAGGGGATAGGGGTGAGCCCATGGCAACACCACAGGTTTGCTCAAAGAACTCCCCTTCAAAACTGAAAAAGGTGGAAGTGAGACGGATCTCAACTAACCGAGCGATATCAGGATCCATTAGGCAGTTGATCACCTCCATGGCCTCATTTATAGGGATGCAAGTGTAAAGGGAAACTACATCAAAACTAACAAGAATGTCCCCAGGGTCAAGCTAATGTCCTTGAGCTCCTCAACAAAGGAAGCAGAGTCTTTGACGAAGGACTCTGTACAACCAACTAAGGGTTTAAGCTTTAAGGCAAGAATTTAGCAAGAAGGTAGGTAGGACCTCCATTGGTGTTGACAATGGGCCTTAGGGGAGCTTCCTCCTTGTGAATTTTAGGGAGTCCATAGATCCTAGGAGTGATGGGACTGCTCTTAATGAGTTTATGGTGTAGGGAGCCCACTGAGCTACTGGATTTGTTGGCAAGAGCCACAGTCCTAGAAATCTTCTTTAACAAGTTTTTGGGAAGCTTCTTATAGCTTCCACTACTATGAAGATGATCCAACATCTTATTGCGGTAATCTACTTTGTTAAGAATGACAACAGCCCCACCTTTGTCGGCTTTCAGAACAATGATCTCTTTGTTTTGGTTTAAGGATCTGAGGGCTACAAATTCTTCCTTGCTAAGGTTGCTTTGAGGGGGCTTTGCCTTCCTAAGGACAACGGTACAATCTTGTCTAATAGTGTCCTTAATACTATCAGGTAAACTTCTAATCCCAAACTCTATGTCACAAATAATGTCATCTACCAGGATCTTCTTAGGGGCCAGGGCAAAATTTAAACCTTTACCCAAAAGCTTAAAAACCGAAGGGGGAAAGGAGAAACTAGATAAATTGATAACCTTATTATTAATATGAGATGGAGGGGGAAGATTAATATTATTATTGTTGTTACGATTCTTATTAAACATAAAATTATTGTTTATATCAAAGTTGTTTATATGCCTGTTAAGAATCGATAACTTATTATTAATATTAATATTCTTATTATCATCAATAAATACATTATTACTACTACTTTCTTATTTTATTTTCTTAGAACTAAATTGTTTGTATTATCATTAATAATACTACATCATCATCACTATTATTATTATTATTTTTATTATTATCACTACTACTATTATTATTATTACATATAAAACTTAAATCATTATTATTAAGAACAATACGCTGGGGGAGGTTTGTGTCTTCACTGTCGAGGCAGATAGGGCCAACCATACCTGCGACCGGAGCCAAGCAACAGTCCCGCACCGGTGAGATTGAGCGCTGGTTCACCGTTTGTTTAGATAAACCCGCCGGACATGAATCGATGAGGGAAGAACCAGGGGTTTGACATCGAAAACCAGCGCTGGATTTACTCAAAATTGATTGAGATAGGTTTGCTGGCAAATCGCCTCTGTGTAATGAAAAAGAGCCGCAAATTGAAGAAACGTTGTCATGCAATCTCTCGACTGGATCAGGCTCACTTGAATGGAGTTTATCCTCGTGCACTGGTACAATGGAATTTAGTGTGGAATAAACCCTTAGGCTAGGCTCCAAAGAAGCAAGACCACTCGTTGAGTAGAGATCAGACTGTTCAACGTTCTTAGCCAAGCCAGAACGAATAACAGGAGGATAAGGATCTAAATTAAAAGAAGATTGGAGCAGATTGAGCGGACCAGAGGAAATGGCCTCTTCGTTTGTGATCGTTGAGTTTCCTTTAACCTTCAGCAATGGGAAAAAATCAGAAACCCCCGAAGAGCCATAAGATAACCAATCCTGGAGCGCTGATTTTTGATCAGTCGAGACATGGCTGTGGGAAACCACTTCCGTGGATTCGAAAGGGCCAATGGACAACGCAGCTTTCTGGTCCAATTTATGAAATTTTGAAGCTTGTTTTTCCTTTCGGATCTCTTCCAAACGCAGGGATTTCAAAGCCGAACAAGCATCTATCCTGGCCCAAAGTGAGGCGGAAAACAAGCTCGCAAGATCCAGATGCAATCCCATAAGATTACGAGAGAGCAGATTCAGGTATCTTCTCACCCTGTTGATTTCAAATCTTAATAAAGCTAAACTGGCCTTAATGTGTTTGTTGAAAATGGTTATAATAGATACCTAGGTCAGAAATCTTTCCTCAAAGCTGCCAAAAATTCGTTAACTAAAAGAGAACCTAAAGAACGGGTCCAAGGGGTCCATCTACCGTTTACACATGGGACCACTGATAAGATTGCGAGGATTCTTAAGAAACATAATGTTCCCTCAACCTTTAGACCCCTTAACACCATTCGTAAGTCCCTCCGATCAGTGAAGGATCCTATCAACCCTAAGGACATGAAGAGTGTCTATATTATTCCTTGTTCCTGTGGGATCCCCTATATTGGTGAGACTGGACGCTCCATTAATCAGAGGATTAGTGAGCACGCAACTGACCTTAAACATAGGAGAACCAAGTCTTCCACTCTAGCAGAGCATGCGGAGAAAACCAAACATCATGTTTGTATCGAGGAGGCCAATGTTATTGCTAGAGTTTCACAGTTCCATCATCGAAAATTTAGGGAAGCCCTTGAGATTGAAAAAAGGCTGAGCAATCTCAATAGAGAGGACGACTGGAAGATCAATAGTTGCTAGGTCCCAGCCCTCACTTCCTAGTCGTGTTCTTCACTTCCTCCCCTCCCTCTTTTTATAGCTTGTTCTAGTTTTCTTATAAGTTAGTTTCCTCTTGTTATCCTTTAACCTACTCTCTTTTTCCATTGTTCTTTGACCCTCTTTGGTGGGTTAGTTTATATAGTATAAGATATTTAAATAGCATTTAGTTTAAGCTATTAGTTATATACAAAATTTTAACTTAATTAAAAAAGAAAAATAATTATTTTGATATTGAAATTCGATCTATGATAATATGTTTTTGACTGATTAATTTATAATTAAAATAATAAACAAATAATAATTAAATAAACAATTAAATAAATTCAAAATAGAAAAGATTTATTCTTATTATATATACTCAATTAATTTATTTAATAAGCTTGGTTAGTAAGATCGATCTAAACGAATATAACAATTCTAACAAATAGGATTTTTTAATTATCTAACTATAATATATAAATATATATATATATATTATATATATATATATATAAAATAAAATAAAATTAAAATAAATATGGAATAGTTAATACCTTTTATGTATATTTAATGTAAATTCATATGTCCCATTAACTTTTTAATTTAAACCCCTTTTAATTTAATAATAGTATAACTAACTATTGATTTAATAATTATTTAAATCCATAACTTTAACATATTTTAATTTTTAATTTTTAATTAAATATAGTCATGCTCTCTTTTCCCTTGGTCCGGTCCAACTAGCCATTTCCTTGTCAAATATAGTCGTTAGCTGGTCAATATAGTCGTTGCCTGGTAAAAAATATAGCCGTTGGATGTTCTGCTCTGACAATTTGCTTTATTGCTAGATTTTTTCTTCCTGTTTCACATCAATAACTCTGATACCATGTGAAAATTCCTAGATCTAACAATCTCAGGAATTCTACTGCAACCCATTGAATCTACTCACCTAGATCATAAATTACATTACAAACTTATTTCAGATTTCTTCTTGAAACATTGTAGTAAATTATTGAAGTAACCTACACCAAATTAAATATGATTCTGAAACATGGAAACTGAGCAAGGAAATACAAACACATAAGACACTGTTATTTTTGGAGAAATATCCCTGGAAAAACCCAACTTGGGAAAACCAGTGCAGCAGCGAGGGTTTTATTTTATTACGCAGTAGTGAAATCTGAGTACATCTATGGATGCCCAACTAGCAATCCAAAAAGCAAGAAAATCTGGCAGAGATATTCCATACGCAATCACGTCGCTCGCGTTGCATGCACTCGCATTCTTGCACTTGTGCTTTCCTACAATTGCACGTTCATGTACTCGCATTCTTGCACTCGCGCATTACTGTACTCGCGCGTTCCTGCACTTGTGAGTTCTTGCACTCGCGCTTTCCTGCGCTCACGCGTCCCTGCACTCGCGCTTTCTTGCACTCACGCGTTCCTACACTCGTGAGTTCTTGCACTTGTGCATTCCTGCACTCATATGTTCCTGCACTTGCGCGTTCCTGCACTTGCGAGTTCCTGCACTCCAACGTTCCCACACTCGCGTGTTCCTGCACTCGCGTGTTCCTGCGCTCACGAGTTCCTGCACTCCAGTGTTCCCGCACTCGCGCGTTCCTGCACTCGTGAGTTCCTTCACTGGGAATAACTCAGCCTCTTGCTACTACCTCTCCGGATATGGAAATATTCCTCCGAATCACTATCCTTGCCCCTCTATTGCAAGAGATCATTTCAATTAGAATTTCCTCCTGAGAACGTCTCACTTCAGAAATTCGATCTCGTGATCTCTCAGTGTGTTTTCCAAATGACCCTCAAGCCTCTTCTTATATCTTCTTGTTGGACAACCAATGACCTAGATTAAGTCCTAATCAAAGGCTCAAATCATTTTTACTTGATCTTTGTCTTTATTTAGAGGATTCACCCACAACTAGATTAATACCCATTAATATTTTAATTTTCCTAAGTTTAGACTTAGGAACTCCATTAGAAATATTATTTATTTTAATATAATCGTCTCTGGGTTGAATTTCCCAAAACGGTTTCTTGGTTATTTGGAATGCATGTGCCCAAGCCTCCCTGCAAAATTTGAAGCGTAGAGCACATCCGATGCTACCCCAAATCAACATTTATAACTCTTAATATGGATAAATTATAACTGTATAATGCTTGTTAGATACTAGAAACATTAAAACACCTTAATAAACTATGAAGACCCATGCATTTTATAAGTATTATTACGCATTAGGATAGAACACCATGCATTAGGCCAAGGGGTAGCAATACCACCCCCCTTGACCTCAATACCTGTGAAACCTGCCTAGTAGGTAAAAATTGCAAAAAAAGCTATACCCGTATGAGAGCTTGAATTTATGAAAATTATATTTATTAAATTTAAATTGTACCTCAAATTTTAATAAATTTATTATATATCTAGGAAAAAGCTACGATGGTAAGGACATATCAACAATGACGACGTGATCGAGTAGCATCACCATTGCTGACGCCACCACGGTAGTCATTACCATCTCCATCGCCACTGCCATCACCACCACCATCGAGACCATCATCAATGCCAATCACTTCATCACCGGAGTTAACCGTTATAATGCGCTCATTGGAACTCATATTGGAAACATTTAAAGGGCTGCCAGTAGCTAATACTAAAGAAGAACAACCTCAACTTGAAGAAAGAAATCCAATGGAACCTAAAGGTTTTGAGTATAGACAATCAAAGGAAGATATTTCTAGGGAGCTACAAAAAATTAAACTCCCAGAATTTTTGGGAGGACGAGTTGGAGAATGTGTTGAAGCATGGTTAGAAGGAATGAACAGATGTTTTGCACTAAGAGAGTACTCTTCTACTTCCAAAACGAAAATTGTCGTATTTAAGTTAAAGAAAAGCCCCTTGATTTGGTGGGAAAAACAGTTACACCTCAAAACGAATAATGTTCCCTGGGAGTTGTTCGATGAAAGATTTCGCGCCAAGTACTTACCTCCATATTTTCAAGAGCAGCAAGCTATGGCCTTTCATACGCTAGTCCAAGGTAATAAAACAATGGAGGAATATGAGATAAGGTTTATGGAGCTTGTAAAATATATTCATTATTTAGATTCTGACGAACATCAAGTTGAGCATGTCGTATATGGATCAAATCCTCGCATTAGGGCCATGGTTAGGATGTGGAAGCCATCATCAGTAGCTGAGGCAGTTGAATGTGGCCATTATGCAGATGAGCATATAGGGATAAAAAGGGATGTCAGGCCAACATAACCCCGGTTGTCGCACAGACTGTCACGACAATGCTCAGGCCGGGGGCTGTCACTCTGATCCCCGGTCTCTCCGTTTAAGCCTGTCTCCCGCGGCTAAGGGGGGTAGACCCTGTAGGAAAGTGGAAAACCAACTGTGAATCAGTTGGTTTGGGAGACACGAAAGGACGAAAGCACTTAATAGATTTGTTTAATTTAACGGACCAGTGCCTTATGGGTTTGACGTTTAAATGATTACTTACTGTATGCTTCAGAAATGTAAACCCCACACAGTAATCATAACAATGCAAGATATCCAGTAAACTCGCGATGTTTTTAACGATGATTTGGCAATTTAAGAAATAAACTTCGAAAGATACAACCATGTAAACTTGCACATTAACCAGATATTATATTCAAGCATGCCAGATAAACATTAATCCCAAAATTTTAGCCTCAACAAAAATAGAACGCGATAAAATTTCCAGGCTAAGACTTCAAAAAATTTCCACGATGTTTTTATGGCTTTTCAGACAAAAATTTAATTTTAAAACTAAAAAAATAAATTCTAAAACTAGAACAAAATTTAAAATTTAATCTAAAACCTAAAAAGAAATTTTTATTGTCCTTTTTTATTATATATTTTTTATGATTTTTTTTTTTTATATTTTAATGATTTTTTTAAATTTTGATTTTTTTTATTTTTTTTTTATTTTGATTTTTTTAGTTTATTTTTTATTTTTATTTTTCTAAACAAAAATAAATAAAAAAAAAAAATCTATTTTAAATCAAAAACTAAAAATAAATCAAAATTAAATGAAAAGTCTTAAAACCCTAACTAAAACCCTAACAACCCTTTACGAATTTTTTTGATTTTATTTAAAAAATAAATATCATACCTAAACTATATACGTAACATTAATAAAACTTAAAATGTGACCAAAAAGAAATGAAATCTAACTAAAAACTAAACCTACATAACTCGCATCAACCTACACATTTATATAAAAAAAAACGAGTTTAGAAACCTACGCTACCATATAACCCCAACCAAAACGCATTTGATAATTGAAACCCGCATTAAAGCCGACTCCACGATGCAGACAAAAATTTTTAAATGCGGCTACGTATTGTGCGTGTAGGCTCTGAGGGCGGAAGGCGGCAGCAAATGGAAGGGACTGCGTGCGGAGGACAAGATGCTGAGGAACGATGCAGGTTGAAGCGAAAAATGCAGTTTGGGTATCAAAGAGTTCGATGGAACAGTGCGATGGGTGAGGGAGGCTGCGTGAATCGGGAAAATGCAGGTCCGAGGGTCTGTACGGAGCAAAACGCGCAGATGGAGGACAGCAAGAGAACCTGGAAAAGGCAGCACGCAGGAGAAAGGGAGCTGGAGCAGTGTAATGGGGTTGATGGGCTGATAAGCAGAGGACGCAAGGACATTAAAATCGATTTAATAAACCTACGCTAAACTCTACAGTGTAGAAAAAAAAAACACCAAAGTCGAAATTTTCTCCAATCACATTCTCGCTTAACCCAAAAAAAATGACTGTAACAACTTACTAAGACGTATCACCTGGCCCGTAAAAATAATAAATCGTGATTTCTTACAGTCTCTGCAGGTAACGGCGGGATAATGAACGTTTGCAGGCTCACGCTCACGCTCACGCGGGTAGGAGCTCGAATTTCTTTAGAAAATTTGAAAATCTTTTTGGAGAATGTCCCTGCAAAAAATGAAACCCCGTATGGCTGACTGCTTGCGATTATCTGATGAAACCTTGAAAAATTCTCATAGCCTGTGCCTGCAATCATGCAATGGGAATACGAAAACCCAGAAAATATATGCAATGATTGAAAATAAAACCCTAAAAACCAGCTACAAAATTTACAGATCTACGGCTCTAAGCAGCCAGATTTATCAGTTATCCTCAAATATATTTTCAGAAAGCTTCAAATTTGCTAATGAAATGCTTTAGAAATCGCTCATGCAAATAATAAAATAAACTAAATAATTGACCCAGGATCAAAACTAGCTGGGCCCTGCAAAAAATGCTTGTGGGAGTTGGCTGGTTTAGCCGACAACTTCCCCAAACACCCACTGATCCTCAAGGGTTTCCTGCACAGCTCACCTCAACCATCAAATAAGAGAGAAAAAGCAGTACTAGATCTCAAAAACAATGGAGATACCTGCCATTACATCAGAGACCCTAATACTACTCAAACCCTAGCATGTGAACAAGATACCTATGCTCAACAATACTCTTCATCAAGCTGTTATTAACGACTGAAAAATAAAATATGCAGAAATGAAATGGGTCACAGCACTTTAAGAGAGTAACACCAGCAAGCTTTTGACCCCAAAGTCTTTCTTTATTAGCACCAGAAAATATTTACAAGAGAGCTTCTTCAGCCAAAACTCAGATCCAATATCATCTCAAATGACCCCTAGCACCATATTTAAAGGAAAAAATCCCAACGGCTAGTTTGAGTGATGCATGTCAAAACGATCTCGACCGTCGATGAGGATCAAGACATCTCTTAATCTCATCCGTCGAATTTTTTAAATGCATTAATAAATTGAAA